>VWZS01006228.1:2767423-3006198 GCA_013397075.1 Rhabdornis inornatus | reverse complement strand
AAAAAAAAAAAAAAAAAAAAAAAAGGAGGCATCTGCCCCTTTGTCCAAGTAGCTAATGAACAAGTTAAACAATTCCAGTATTGAACCTTGGGGGACATGACTAGTGACAGTTCAAACCAGACCCTGTGCCACTGCTCAAACACCTCTGAGACCTGCCACTCAGACAGTTCTCAATCCACCTCACCATCCACTCATCCAGCCCACTCTTCCTGAGCTTGCAAGGCATGGGGAACTGACAAGAAGCTTGCCAAGGAAGAAGATTTCTACGACTAAGTGTCCTAAGCATGATATAATAAATATTAGCTTGCCTTGAACCCAGACAGAAGTACAATAAACTAGCAAACCCAGCAACAACAAACTAGAATTTTGTAACGTGGCTAATCATACAAATAATATGGGACCACAGAGGGGTGGAGACTTGGGGTATAGTTTCACAAAAGTGATACAGAAAAACATTTTCAAGTAATAAAATCTGAAAAATTAAATTATTGGTAGCAGACAAGATCCTCTGCTTGTTTTGATCAAGAAGTGTGTGGAACATTAAACCTCCAAGGATGGGAGAAGAAGAATGGGGAGAAAAATCATTCACTTCAGTTCTACTCTTATGAAGAGCTCTTAAATCTGACCGCCCCAAAATCAGTGATTCAGACCCTTGAGAACCACAACAGCAATCAGCACAGCATCCACATATTCATTCCAAAAAGGGATATATTACTCCTGGTTGTGTAGGAAAATCATGTCAAGGTTTGAATTGCACACCTGTGAAGAAAAAGGATCTTAACTTGCATTTTTTCTTTATATAACCAATCAAATGAGGCCATCAAGTGGCAACCTAAATATTTTAAGTCACAAAGGAAAAGTGTAATAACTTTTAATAATGTAACTTTAGAATATGTAAAAAGAATAATCAAGAGAAATGAACACAGATCAAATTTTATGCGGCATGGCATAAAGCATTAATCTCATTTACCTTGCAAGTAATCTCACAAGCATAACTTTCAAAAGTTACAGTGTTTAAGTCATGATGTCTTCAAATATTGCTTTCTCACTCATTTCAGGCAAGCAACCTTAAACCAACTTGCAACAAGTTTTAATACTCATAGATTGAAATTTACATCTTTCCAATCTGAAATCACAAACATGCTTCACATTTCAGTGTTTCACATTACTTTTTCTTGGCCAAATCTACTACGATGATATAATTTTCTAAAATTCAAGTTTTGTTCTTATGCTCCTTCTGTTCATGACTGTCACCCAAGTATGCTCTAAAAAGGCATATGGTACTCTGCTTTCCTCAATTCCTTTCACTCCTTCCACAGAACTAAGTATCAGCAGTATGCCAAAAAAAGAAGGTAGGTGGAATTCCATCTTCTTACATGCCATCACCCCTTTCTTTTAAAGGCTCCTGTACAGATTTTCTAAGACATAAGGATAAGCAATAATGCCAAAGGGCAAGATCTACAAATAATCCAAAAAAATTGACCCATTCTGAGAATTCTTGTAGAAAAGAGTAATTTGGAAAGGTGGAACTACAACTTCTAATTATACCTATCATGTTTCAGTACAAAGATGTTGGTAAATCAGATATTCTTAGATACCTAGATATGCTGCCAACTAGAAAAAAAGAAAAAAAGCCAGCAAAGCAAAAAATAAGCCCAAATGATTTCAAACCACAAAATTAAAAAGAGCAAGCATGTATGCCTCCTACACATATATAGTCACAGAACTGTTAGGGTTGGAAAAGGCCTCTGGAGATCATCTTGTCCAAACCCCTGCCAAGACAGGGTCACCTGGAAACCAGGTGCCTCTTGGTGTCTCATCAAGAGACACAGGAACATTTCCAGGAGAGTTTTGAATGTCTCTGGAGAGGGACAATTCTTGACGTCCCAGGGCAGCCTGTGGCAGTGCTCTGCTGCTCTTAGCATAGAGAAGGCTCTTCCTTACGCTGAAGTGAAACTTCTTGTGTTTTAGTAATGGTTCACATTCAAAGCTAGGCAACTGACTGGAATCCATGAGACGAGTTCCCTACTATCAGTATACTCAAAATTACCCTAAAGTGCAATAGTAAAATATATCACATTTCACACCAATTTGTGTTTTGCTCCTAACTGAGGGAGTCTTATGTGATAGCTTGAGATAACTTCATTTTCTCCTACTATAAATGACAATACAGTGCCAACTTGTGGATTAATCCTGGTCAGCAGCTGAGGCCCACACAGCCACTTACTCACTTCTGCTCAGTGGGATGGGAGAGAGGATTGTACTAGAAAAGGAGCAAAACACTGTGGGCTGAGTTAAAGACAGTTTAATAAGTGAAGCAAAGCAGTGTATGCAAGAAAAGCAAAATAAGGAATACACTTACTGCTTCCCATCAACAGGCAAATCTTCAGCCATTTCCAGGAAAACAGGAACAATTAGTTGAGAAGACAAATGGTGTAACTCAAATGTCCATGCTTCTTCTTTCTCTCCCTGAGTTTTTACCACTGGACACAATGCAATATGATATGGAATAACTCCTTTATCAATTGGAATCAGTTGTCCTGGATGTGCTCCCTATCAGCCTCTTGCGCATTCTGGTGCCTGAACATCTTTGTATCAAGAATTTTTCCCAATATCTGCCCTTTGTTGCAGCTTCTGGAAATTGCCCCTTGTCCGTTTGCCCTGCTCTCCTCAGAAAAGCCTCTTCCTCTATCCTCCCATTGGCTAATTGAAGGCAGTAAGATTTTCCCTTAGTCTATTTTTCTTACAGAGAAGCTTTAAAAATTCAAGACTTACCAGAGTAAATTTCCTGATAAGCTTATTGAGCTTTCCAAAGCAGCTGATGATATTCAAATTATTATTTTTTATTCTTTTGAAGTCTTCTAGAACCTTTTTACATTTTCTGCTTTGATAAGACAGTAGTGGAAGATAAACTATATTTGAAAGAAAGCAACAATTTTAAGGAAATACATTTACTTAAGGACTAAAACCTCAAGTAAATGTATTTCCTTAAAATTAATTTTTTCTATTAATATTGAAACCTAAGGCTTGGTCCAGGAGATAAGTCTGATTTAATCTTAAATCTCTTTCAAGTATAAAAATAAAAACTTGCAGTTTCTGGGAAAAAGGTAGAGGAGAAGAATGAGAAGATACTTCTGTTTTTGATATACGTACAAAAGTTCTGGTTTTTGTTGGTTTATTCTCTTTGGGTTTGTTTTTTTTTTCTTGGTTAAATATTAGTAATTATCCAGTATTTTTATCATCAGAACAACAAACAACAAAAACAACAAACTTTGCAGCTAAAATTGCACATCTGCAGAGATTAAATCCACTTCAGCCTTAGCTTGAATTTAATTGAAAGTCTATTCAATCTGCACAAATGTCTTAACAGAAGCTACAGAAACAATGGGCCTTAAAAAAGCCTCTGAGAAGCAGAAAGAAGCCCAAAGACAGGCTTTTAATTTCTGGGAGGCAACAAGTAACATATGCAACATATCCCTTGACAGTCTGAAAGGAAAAGTAACGGACAGCTTGTTTCAATCTTGTACTAGTAGAGCCATTTAAAATTAATAAAAGAAGTATTATTCTTGATTCCAATGTAAGAAAGGATATCCTCATTCAGATTTACCTGTGCCCTCATTTCTTTATGATGTTTCTGGAGTAGGGAGGAAGAGAGGCAGAAACAAAATTATGAACTACCTTATAATGAATTTGAATGGTAATATGCTTGGGAAAAAATCCACTCCAAACACAGGAGAAGCTCTACTTTAGAGAAGGCAGAACAGTTAACTTAGCATTTCATATCAAGTTCAATGAAGATACAGGTTAGGTCAAATTTAGTCAGTTACATGTTGAGTGAGGTAAGAATACAGCATATCAAGTAATATATGATGATCTTGGAAGTTTTGGTAAGTAGTAATACTTGAATCAATTTATGAGATATCTTCTGACGAAAAAAAGTTTAATTATTACTACATTTGAAAAAATAGCCATCTAAATGGTAATCTATTTTTCAAACTTCTTATGTCAACATAATTCCTCTTCATGTAACACAATTATGCTGGACACAGTTCTTGTTTGACAGGAACTGTCAGAAATAGCTTCATATCTACAAAGGATATTCTCCAAAGAAACCATAATCCAGTGGGGATTTGCAAGTCAGTAAACAGAAATTTTTATGTCTCATTAATAGGAATGGGTAGGGAATTTAACAGACACATTAAGGAGTATTATGTACATAACTCAGTGAATGAAGAGTTGTGCCAGTTTATTTCACCATTCACCCTCATTGCAAACAAATAAAGTTTGTAAATCAAACAAAATTATTTTCTTAGGCTGAAAGGGAGCTTCCTCCCATAAAGGAAGCAAATTAATCCATACAGTTTCATAAATCCCCAACTATACAGGCAAATCTACTCCTTCACAGCCACAAACCACAATTAGTTTACTGCTAGGCTTTCTTCTGAAGTGTTTTCTCTTCCTGTCTTCCAGTGACATGAACTTCATGCAATTCTGCATCTTGATGCCAAAGCAAAGCCCTATAGCCAGAGCTCTCCCAAACATTTTGTAGTTCAGGGCTGTAGTGCAGGGCTGTAGTTCAGCTGTAGTTTGGTGGCAAAGTGTATTCCCACTTCATTCCCGTATTCCCACAAACATGACCTGTAAAGCTTAAATATTCCATAAAGCATTGTCCAGCACTGCAACAGACTGCCCAGGGAGGTGATGGAGTCTTGTCCGGGAGAAGCTCAAGAACCGATGTGGCACTTAGTGGCATCTAGTTGACATGCTGGTGCTCAGTCAAAGGCTGGACTCGATGATCTCAGAGGTTTTTCCCAGCCTTAAGGATTCTGTGATTCTATGATTCCAGTTAACGACTGACAGCATTTCAAACTCTAAAAGCTACAACCAGGTAAGTTCTCACATTCTAGACGCCAACGCGCTAAGAAGGGAAAGGACTGAAAACAATTAAAGGAAGATGACAATTTTACAGACGCTTGGAGGGCTGCAAGATCCCCTCAAAGCTCCGACCGCCGCCGCCGCCCGCGGCCGCCTCAGGTGCGGCCCCCGCGCCGNCCGCTTTCTTCTCGTCCGCGTGCGGCGGCGGCAGGCGCAGCATCCTGGAGAGCGGGAGGCCGGGAACAAAGGCTCCGCGCCAGCCCCTGCGGCTGCACCTGCCCTGCCCAGCGGAGATGGCGTCCCTCGGCTTAGGGGGGCTCAACGTCTCCGCCCGGAGGAAGAACGTCCCGTCCCGCAACGCCGCGGTGGAGAGGCGGAACTTGATCACGGTGTGCAGGTGAGCCCCGGGCCGGGGCCCTTCCCCGCCCGAGGGGACCGTCTCCCCTCGCTGCCGCCGCAGCCCGCCCCGCTCCGCACAGGTGGGTCGGGGCAGGAGCGCGGGCGGCGGCCCCGCCGCAGCCCTGTCCGGGGAGGGAGGCCTGTGCCGGCCCCCGCAGGGGTACGGCAGCCTCCTCCATCCATCCTGACTCAGCTCCTGCGGCAGCGTTCGCGGGAGGGTGTCCGGGCGGCGGGCGAGGGGCAAGGGGCTCGCCGGGCAGTGCCGCTGCTGCGGGGCGTCGAATGGCCTCTACTGGGGCGGGGGACCGAGAGGTTTGTTCTCGGCACCGTGCTCGTGTTCTCGGGCGAAAGGCGGTGCGGGAGCGAGGCATGGCAGGATGAGCGCTCGGCGGCGCCGGGCTCAGAGCGGGCACAGCTGGTGTAGCTGCCCTTCAATGGACGCCGTCTGGCCGCGGGTCGGGATCGGAGTTAATGGGATGTGTCCGCGGAACAGGATCGAGCCGCCGCGGAGGCCGCTGACCGTGCGCTCTTGCGAGCGCGCCGGTGCCGCAGGAGCATCCCGGAGAGGCTGCGCTCCTGGATATTTTTATCTACGAAATCTAGATCAGGAGATCTGCAGTACTAGAGCTACTGTATTCAAATTCCTTTCTTTCTTTTTTTTTTTTTTTGAAGCATCTTAGTGCTGAGCTTATGCAAGCTTAATAACAGTTCCTATGACGTTCCATTTCAGCGTTTCCACTGCTGTCGCTGTGGAATTCATGCAGCATTTCCAGGTGTGCAGCAGTGACCTGTAACGTCATGGCAAACTTTTAAATACGTGGATATGCTGGTAGCAATGGCTCCATTCGGTCGTTTGTTTCAATTGCTTCATTTTGGAGTTATTAAAGTAATTTGAGTATTATCTGGGAAAGGTCTTCAACAGATTCTTGAGAGTTATGATAAATTTTAGTTCTTGCAAATCTTACTAAAGTGCCAGGACAACTATTAGATAATTTTGTACCATCATCACAAAATGCTGCGGCAGGATTTTTAAAAACCCATAGAACCTCATCTTTTCCACTCTCTTTTTTTTTCTTTTTTTTTTTTTTTTTTTTTTTTTGTTTTTTTTTTTTTCTTTTGTGGTATACTGTTAGCAGGTTTTACCAAGTGTGACTATATCATTCATCTCATGAATATGCTTCAGTATTCCTTCAAGCTGTAGTATATGTGTTTGAGTAGCATCAGTACTATTCTGTCTTTTCTGGGATTGTAGGCTTATCTCTGCCTCTACCCGTGAAAAAGATACACAACAGAAAAAAATTTTAAGAAGTTTTTTTAATCAAACCTGCTGAAGCAGCTTAAATAATAGAAATAGAAGTTTTCAGTTTCACTGTTGTTACAGAGATGCAGATATTGCCAGTCTTCATGCTTAGGAAAACACTGGTTTTATCAAGTAATGACACAACTGTACAGGATATAAACAGTTCATTTTAAAGGAATAGATTGTATTCTACAGAACTTGTTGGTTTTTTTCTGCCTTGTACTTGAGAAGAACTCATCTGTACTCTCTGCTGTTACATTGGGGTTTTTTCTTTTGTTTATTTGATGTCTTTGTCCTGAAGTTGAAATGATGATATAATGTATTTTAAAATGCTTAGAAACCCGAGGGAATTCAGTTAAACACATAGAAAACAAAGAGCTACTTCAGAAACTGCTTGAGATTGGTGTATTTTTATTATTTTCAGTAAAGCGACTTAATTTTGCTTTATCTTTACAAGACCTGAAGTTCTCAGTTTGTGAATACACATTAAAATTTGGAAAGAATGTTGAGGAAAAAGGATTTGCTTTATTATGATGTATGAACATTTATTTATATTTTTATTTTGCCATTTTAAGAGTAAATGTCTAAAATATTTCTGTGCTTTACTGTAGTTATTACATATTTTCTATTATAGGAAAGTGTTACTTGTTAGGAATAGCCAAGTTAGTATTGAAAAGAGTAGAATAATAGTCCTTTCCAATCAGAATTCTGTGAAAATAAGAAATCGTTCTGGTAAAAAATAGCTCCAGTCAATTGATTCAACCAAATTTGGATGGTATGGCTGGCTCCTCAGTGAAGGAGAACGATCACAAGGAAGATACTCTTCTGAGTTACCATCTGCTAACAGTCTCTGGTAATTTAATGAATTATTTTTGTCAAAGCTTCAATTTGGCATATTTTTACTTAGTAGTTATACCAGACTTTAGGGTTTTCATCTTTTCTTACAGTGATGATATCCAACTCCTCCTGCTGATGTGGATAGTCTCTTATATTTACAGTTTTGAAAGGAACAGGTTTTTTCCACTGAAATGTTGAGTGTTACTGTAGCCATGGAAAGTGACATAGATACTTAAGTTCTATAAGCCAATTGCATGTGAAAATGCATGGCTGTGGTTTTGAAACTGCACAGCCATGATTTAAATTGGAAGAATTCTCAGGAACCTTTTGTGTTTGAGTGCATAATGCATGTACTAAATTTTGTCTCTCCTTACTTGTTTTCCCTTAAGTTTGATCCCTTTCGTTTTCCAGCAAGTGGCACTGAGATTTTTTTACTAGTTACAGATTGTTCAACTTGTTTTAATCTAGTCTTTGATAGGATTCATAGATCAAAGATCCATATAGATACAGAACAACTGAGACGGGCCTTGGAAGTGATGTTGGTAGCTTAAATGCAGAATACTAGCACAGAATTGAACAACTATTAGGAAATATGTTTCTCAAACAGTGATTTTGCTAATACATGTAAGACCTGTTGCAGTGACATTGACCCTTAGCTGAACTGTCTGGTTTCATGACCAAGCCATGTTTAGCATAAGGCATATTGTTTCATAGTCTTAGGGATTATTCTATAGAAATAGAATTCTTTAAAATAGTATTTTAATGGCACTTTCCAAATCTAAACAATCATGACAAAATCCTTTCATTCATTTGAAAACTTAAAAGGAGATGCAGAATCTGGCAAGGAAAAGGGACAGATTCGTACAGCAGTCTAATTTCCTGCTTTTTTTGCTTTTTGGTTAGAGGCTTGTTGCTGTTTTGGAAATAAGCTTATAGGTGTGGGATGTATCCATGAAAGGTTTCGCTTTGGAGTTATTCAAGAAACTTGGAAGACCTTCTTATGCATCTTGCAAAAGAGTGGAAGAACCTATCCTAAAAAGATTGGTTTAAGTCTTTCTTATTCAAGAATGTCTCCATCTTACATAATTCAGAAGGTCTTTTTAAGGTTGGAGAATGCTACTGTTTCTGTACCTTCTCTTTGGCTCAAGCAAGAGTAGATTTATGACAGAGAAAAATGTGTAATAATCCAAAAATATCAGAGTTCATGAAGGCCATTTAGAAGCACTGATGTTGGAATCTCCAATGGCAGTTACTGTATCAAAAAAAACCAAACCTAACAAAAGTCAGGGAATAAGAGTTGTTGCAGTAACACAATGGGAAATGTTGGATAAAAGACTTTTTTTAAAAAAGTCTTGAAGCAACAGATACAACAACAGAAGCTACATTACTCATCTGCTCTTCCAGTCCACTTAAAGTTAACCTCTGATGTGTAAGCAGACTGTTGCTCTGGAGTGCAGTGCTGCTGTGGGAGCCCAGTGGAGAAAGGATAGAGTGAGGTGGTGCTTGGGCTCTTTTCCCAGGTAGCAAGTGACAGGACGAGAGGAAAAAGCCTCAAGTTGCACCAGGGAGGTTTAGACTGAGTATTCAGAGAAATTTCTTTGCAGAAGGGGTGGTCAGGCATTGGAACAGAATGCCCAGGGAAGTGGTAGGATCACCATTCCCTGAAGTGTAAAAAATGTGGATGTGGCATTTGGGGACATGGTTTAGTGGTGGACTTGGCACTGTTAACGGTTAGACTCATGGTCACAAAGATCTTTTCCAACCTTTGAGATTCTGTGAAGGTGGGAGCAATACAGGGAACCAAGGAAACAGCTCCAGCTCTAGCTATTTGGACATTTTTTCTTCATAGCTCTTGTCTACTTTAGACCTGACCTTTTGTTTCTTGACTTTCAGTCTCCACATGGCTCCACATAACTGTGCAAGAGCGTGGACTTTCTGGTCTGGGGACCACGCACTGGAAACAAGTTCATGGCTGAGGAGAATTGCTTACTTAGTGCTTACAATGTAACCTTTTTCAAAGGCATAACTTCTATATACCCTCAATCCTCTTTCCAATATACATGGTAAACATGGTGAAGTGTGAATATCTAACATGCAAAATGTGCTCATGACTTTTAACTTGCACTTAAATATATGTTTGCCTCTTTGTAGTATTTGGAGAAAAAAAAGATAACACACAAGTATTTGCCTAAGAGTTTTTTTTTAAATCTCAAAAAAAATATTTCTAGTGAACCAAAGTTTGCTTGGTAGTGCTGTTATCTTCCTGGTCTATGGAAGTACATACTTGCACTCCTTATGAGTTCTCCTAAAAGCGAATTTAGCCAAACTTGACTATAAAGGTTTAGGATTTTGGTGAAAGGGTAGGGTAGACAGATGAAAATTAACATTTCTTATGTAATACGAGCACTTAAAAAGAACACTATTTTGATGATGAGCTCTTAGACTGTCTTTTATGATCAGACCCTAGGTATGTAAAAATTTTTGTTTCCTTAAATATTAGATTTTTTTCCTTTCTGTTGAGTTGCAGAATGCTTTAAAATGAAAAAAAAAGAGCTTATCTCTGATTTTTAGAGGTGTTTGTGAAATTATTCTTAAGTGTTTCATCTTGAATATATATCCGCTTCTGAATAGATATTCCATACAATATTAATTAGTGAGCTTTCAAGTATGACATTGAATACAGAAAAAATAGACATAGCTTTATCTACTTGATTTTGCAGGTTATGGATGATCATATCTCTGAGTTTTAAGATGATATTCCTATATCCAGGCCAGTACATCACACTGCTAACTCACTGTCTGTCTTGTGTATGGATCTGTGAGTGATGTGCTACACCGTTATCTTTTTCAGACCTCCATGGTGTGGGAGGACTCATCTTGTTACAGTTAATATTAGCTTAGTCATGGCATTGCTATAGACATTTGTATTTCAAAATGAAGGGGCTTTTTTAATAAAAAGTTTCTCAGCTCTGATATAGCTTTGAGGAAGCAATAAGTTCTGCCATTAGAGGAGTCAATAGCAGTTAACTGGTGGGCATGCATGTCTCTCACTTACTCAAAATTGGTTAAAGATGTGGAGGAGTTCAAAACTGAGTCATAGTTTGGCACTGCAGGAGAAGCTTCCTCCTCCACCCTAATTCACTCCTAATTCCTGTTCTGCTAAAACACCAAAACAATAGAAGCCTGCAGCAAAGGTACAATAGTGAGTCTTTATTCAGAAGCTTACTGAGTAAAACATAATTGAGTGGAAGCTCTTGAGCTGTGTGTCAATTCAGTTTGAGCATATTAGTTTTGTGCATCAGAAGACTGTGCTGACTCCACTAAGGAGTTACTTCAGTAGTGGGGAGCATTTCAAAATAATACTGGTGTAAGGAGCTTTATTCCTGCCCATGGCTCTAATGCTGTGCTGCTTCTGCAGCTGTGCCACAGAAGTGCTTGTTTTGAGATGCTGTGAAGGATATTTTTTAATGAATGTATGCATATTTAAGAGGCACTTCTCCTCTTCTTTCCAGTAGTGAAAATCTAGAACAGTTCATAGTGAGTGCCATAAAAAGTAGAACTGGCAAAACTGGGGAAGCCAGTGCTTGCTCAAGTGCAGGATCTGAGAGGAGCAGGCAGAGTGAGAACATCCTGAGTTGGTACTGTTGACATTTAGGTGTTGTGAAAACTATCTCCTCAGGCTGTAGTATGGCTCTATTAATACAAATAAAAACAAATCTTTGCAAAAAACCATAGTAAATGCTTCAGATTTAATACTTTTAAGTTTGAGAAAATTAAAATGTGAAATTTGTCTTGAAACTGAGAACTGGAAGAACAAGTTGCAGAAAGGAAAATAAAAATGGATGATGACTAAAATTATGAAGGCAAAAGAAAAATAATTTTTGTCACAACTGTTGAGGTTTAAACTATCCTCTGAATAAGAAAGAAGTTTGTATAAATGTAGGTGTAACTAAACACAGCAAACTGGCCTGTTGACTAGTTACATCTGGTCTGCTTTTACAGTAACTTGATTTAGCCTTTCCAATTTTAAGTGTTAGATCATGGAAACTGAAAGCTTTTCTAGCATAATAATGAAGTAATGTAGTGCTCAATAAGGATTACCACCATTCACAGGGAAATCAGCCTAAGTGAATGCAGAGTTAACAATGCATAAAATTTCATTGTTTTATGATATGTCTAGATTATTTTTGCATTAAGATGAAATTAGAATGTTCTCATAATAGGATAAAGTTTATATTTCTGATTAATTGACATGGATTTTGGGAATAAAAGGAGCACTGACAAAATGTCAAGAAAAAATGGTTATGTTTAGGATTACAAAGAGAAACTGATGTTGGATGCTTTTGAGTGCTTGTTTTTCTACAACTTCATTAAAATTGTTTGGAGAAGGGAAAAATAATTAGCTGATTTCTATGTGAAAAGGGTGGGGATTTTTGTTTTCTTTCTGTTTTTGAGGCTTTATGCCCAAGACCAACATTGATAATTGCGCTTCCACACTATATCTGAACGTTTTGTGTGTTCCTGTTGCTCTGACTGAACTTGAAATCATCAAGGTGGTTTCTGGTTCCATGCTCTTTTGGTTTATACAAGCTACTGCTCTGCTATAGAGGACCACGAATTATTCATATATTATTCATATAAATTATGAATTATTGTCCCATATTTTCGCTCTAGGTTTTCAGTCAAGACTCTGATTGACCGTTCCTGTTTTGAAACTATCGATGATACTTCCCCCGAATTTAATAATTTTGCAGCCATTCTGGAACAGATTCTAAGTCATCGATTGAAAGGTATGTTAATTAACTTCCTTACTAGTCATGATTTTGCCATGAGAATTTGTTTATACAAAACATCTGTACAAACTCCTCGATGCTGAATGAAAGCATTGGCTTTCTTTGTGTATCTGTCCTATTGCTGTTACCTTCTTGATTTTCTGGATTACAATGGAAAAGTGAAAGCAGCTATTTCTGTGAAACATGTTTCCAATGATCTTGTTGGAAGCCTTCTGGGCTGGTAATTAAGCAAGTGACTGTTGCCATGGTGCTGAGCTCTGTCTGCTTTTCTGCTTCATGAGAAGACTGTGTCCTAAGAGTCTAAAAAGCAATTATGTTATCTGCTTCAGTAGGAGCTACAGAGCATATCTGGTGCTGCTCCCATTTCTTTCTTCCTTCCTTGTTTTTGTTGCCTTCTTTTCCAGATACTGTTTTTAGGTCCTTTCATTCTATTGCCCCACCCCTTTAGTGAGGCTTTTTTTTCCAGCTGGAATGTCCTGGATTAGATTGCTTTTGAGAAAGATCAGTTGTTGATTTTCTTCTTGTATCAAATCAGATGTTCTAATTCCACATAATGGCTGTTTGCATTTTCCAATTGTTCTAGAGGAAGCTGCTTTGCTCAGAGAACAGTGTGCTTTAGCAGTAGCAGTCACTAGAAGAGGACGTTGGAAGCATCTTCTCATTTCTCAGTTCTGTGTACAGTTTCTGAAATGATTTGAGGATTATGAAGAACATCATAATCGCCTAAATATAGATGTGTAATATGACAATCTACTCATTTTCATTCTTTTTAATATTCATAACTAAGCTTTGTGAACAATACTGTGTGTAGGCTGACATTTGAGTAGCACAATTACTACCTGCTGTGGTTCTGTCAGAGAAGGAAAAAAATGGTGCACAGTATGGTAGAACATAGTGTTTGTCACACTGTGACAAAGATTTTTGGAGTGATTATGGGTACTTAGCAGCTTGACTCTGCAGGGAAATTGCTCTCTTTTCTCTTCCTCCAGCTTCAGCAATATTTGTGCAAAAGTCACTGTAAATTTTATTTTTTTAATCAACATTCTTTTGCTTCACAGTCTTTTATTCAGGACAGGCAGTACAGAGAAGAAGCCTTGACAGGTTGGCAAATTGAAATTGCAAGTAAAAAATCATTTCAAGTAAGAAATGGAGAAATTCAATAGCTAAATTTTTGTTTCAGTCTTCTCTTTGTAATTGCTAGTATGGTTTTCTAAGTTTGCAGAGTTAAAATTACAGAAAAAGGTGGGAACTTGTGGATTGTGTTGCAAATGGAGAATGTTTTGGTAATAAGCTAGTTGACTGCATGT
The DNA here is from genome assembly GCA_013397075.1 of Rhabdornis inornatus. Classification (NCBI taxonomy): domain Eukaryota; kingdom Metazoa; phylum Chordata; class Aves; order Passeriformes; family Rhabdornithidae; genus Rhabdornis; species Rhabdornis inornatus. The sequence continues at coordinate 2,992,687 of VWZS01006228.1, read as the reverse complement.
AAATTTTAAAGATTTTTAAATAATAAAATAGAAATTGAGATACGAAATGTACCATGATACTTCAGATTTTAATAGGGTATGTATTCTACAACTCAGGGCTTGAAAGAAGTTGTATTTTATTGCTGGGATTGACTAATATATTCTGAATGCATACTCTGTGTCAGTAGGAATGGACTGGTGATTGCAGTGGGTTGTATAAAGTGTTTTGAAACTGGCAGAGCATATTTGATCTGGTTGTCTATGGTAAGATAAATAGTTTCATTGTATCAGAGTTGTCAGGATAATCTCATGGCAGTGTAGTTAAACAGATGATCCAGATTTGAGAGTTTAAGTATATAGAATTTTACTTTCTCAAGGCCATGGCAAACAGCAATTCTTAATCTTTAGCCTCCTTTGGAAGTACTGGGTGAGGAAGGAAGAATAAAAAAAACCAACTTACTTTATAAAGTATAAAGTTTACTTTTATTAGAAAACTTTTACTGGTAACTCTTCTGATATCAATGTATTTTTAAGGACTGAAGAACAAGTCTTGATGGAATATAACGACTGTTTGTTTATTGGTTTCATGCTTAATTAGGATCCAGACAAAAAAAAACCCAAACCCAAAATGGCAGGAAGAAGGATAGTTATTTTAAAGAGAAAAGAGTTCAGCTACAGGGATTATAATTTTACACTTTTTCTAAAACCGTTGCAATTAAAAATTCTGTAGTAGTTATCCAAGCATTATCTTCCTAGGTGTTCTGGAGAAAATGATCGTTGTAGAAATACAAGCACCATGTGAAAGGGATTTTTGATAGAGGTACCTGATCTGATGCTCCTTGTAGCAAAAGGATCATGAAATAGCATTTTTATTTAAACACCATGAGTGGTTTTGTTGATTTTCTACATTCATTCTCATTGAAGAATTAAGTTTTGGAAAGTTTTTGGAAATGTCATCCAGTCCAACCTCTTGCTCAAGTAGCGCTGTCACAGATTACTCATTCATTGTCCAGTTGTAATGTTAATCTCCATGGTGTTTCTTAAACTCAGTGCAGTTTGCTACAGATTTATATTCTCCCCCTACTGCCCAACTTGGACTTCATGCTTACCTTTCCTGGCTGTGGTCTTCATGGGGTCCTGTAGTGAGCCAGATCAAGAAGTCAAACAGGCAGAAAACTGATGACTTTCCCCATGAATGCACTTTTTTATCCCAGCTGCTCATATTCTTAAAAGTAGTTTACGTATGGATATGTGCTTAGTAGTAAAATGAGATTGGCAGAAACAAACCAGCTCACACAACAGAGGTCTGTAAATGCTGCTTGAATATATGTATCTGTTCATGTGATACAGAAGACTTGGCACATATGGTACCAAAATAGTTCTAAAAAAGGTAACATAATATGCTATGGCACTACCTTACAGCTACCAGTACTGCTGGTAAGTGTCAGTCAGGAATAGGCGGCTGTTGACAGTAAAAGCAATCTGAATTGCCCTGAGGATGAGAGAGTTTGAGCAAGCTGTAGTAACTGTTCTATTTCCCTGTACTGTGTAACACTACATGTGCAATATACCTTCCTACACATGCTGGATGTATTGAGAAAGTGGAGTAGACCAAAGATTGTAGTGAGGAGAATATAATGCATGCGTCTTTCTTGTTGTTGAAGGAAGCTGTGCAGCATCCTTGCTGGCAAGATATGATGCTGCTGGACAGGGCAGTTGAAAATCTTGAAAAGGGAGGAGAGACGAAGTAACAGAAAAAAAGATGAGTGACTAATTACTCTTATTTCTTCTTAGGAATAAGCTTTTGCATGGTTTTACAGTACAACAGAGACTAAGTGTTACTCTGCTCTGGGGGGGATACAGGGACAATGTCTTTGTAGGTCCAAATAAGACCTATAGTCCTGAAAGGGATTTTACAAATTTGTGTACAAATGTATGTGTGTTTGATAATCTTTAAAGCAAGGGAAATAATTTAAGGAGCCATTTTTTTCTCATACAGTTGTTTGGATTTTTTTCCATTCCTTCCCATTCTGTACTGGGGGATGAAGCAGCATCTTCAAGTAGTAGTCATCTTCATGAAGGAGTCATCTGTGTAGTTTCTTGTTTTCATTTCTGGCCACAGATTTTTCAGGTATATTTCCTGTGTCTTTTTTATCACATCAACTAAGTATATATGGGTAGTGCAGAAATGGTAGGATGTCAAAAGTGTCCAGCAGCAGTACTTGGGATTTGGTCTCAGATATATCCAAGCTGATTTAAAACGTGAAGTAATTTCAAAGTGATGTGCATTTTGTCTTTACTATATAACTATATATTATTTTCTGCCTTTTCCTATTACTTTAAGTTAGTGTTAAGTGAGTTAATACTGAAAAACATGAATAACTATTGTAGATTTCTATGACCATAATCTCAAACATATCTCTGAAAACTGGTCTTCTGGATGTATTTGCTGACTTACTATGTTTTCAGTGTAATATCCTTTGTGCAGCAAAAATGCTTGCTATCCAAACTGCTAGCCAGTATGTGTGTTTAGAAATAGTGTCAGGTGTCAGTGTGTAAATATTTCTAGTGCATCTTGGTTGTGACTTTTGTAATTTTTGTATATCCTGGTTACTGCGAGCACACTTGTCATCTGTACATTTACTTGCATTTACCACCATGAGGACACAAAAAAGTATGCTGTACCATTGTGTTTTGACACTTTCACAACTTTGTGTGCCTATTTTCCTGTACATCTAGGAGGCACTATAAACATGCCAAAAGCTTCTGCTAGGGTTGTCCATGGAAGCTACTTTTGTCTATCCAGTCTATGCAATTCCTAAATTTTAGGAGTTCTTTGGTAAGTAAAATGCAGCTTGTAATGCTCTTTGTTCTGAGAGAAGTCTGCTGGATTAAATAATTAAGGTAATGGTGATATAAAGGGAGTGAAAAAGGTAGGTTAATGATATAAGAACTAAAGGCACTACCATAATGAAAAAGATAAACATTTTTTGCACCAAATAAAGGGCTACAGCTGTGGTAGCCCTTTATTTGGTGCAAAAATGTTGTTAGCAGAATAGCTTTTATTACTAGATTTAGTATCTATACACACATAGTGATCTGTTACTCTTTTTGACTAAGAAGAAACGAGCGCTCTTGTGTAATTTGTGGTTTAGTTCATTCTTCTTGTATGAAGAAAAATTGTAAATGAATTTATAATTGTCTTAGAGGGCTGACTTTGTGGGCTACTCAAGTATTTAATGACCCATTCTGTAGGCTCAAAATAAGGATAGGTATCTCAGAAATTCCTCAAAAGGTCACGCCGGTTTATCAGCAAGAAGTTGTACTAAAACTTACTTTTTATTGAATAGAAAAAATTGCTGCAAACTAAATAAGATAGGGAAATCTGGACAAAACCTGTCTGTACCTTGGAGCATCCTAGTCATTGCTTCTTTGCATCTGTGGAACTTTGTAAATTAAATTGGACTGTGATTGAGTAAGGTTCAAACTGTTTAATTGTGTTTGTGAAGAATTTCTTGGGCGTGAAAAGGATCTGCGATAACTATGGATATTTGTATCTAATTGTCAGAACAGAAATGGGTTGATGCAAGTAGGTGTGCAGAAGTATGCAAAAAGGTGGTGAAAAAAAAAATCGCAACATTGTTTCTATTTGCTTTGCAGTTCTGTAGACAGGAATGGAATTTATTTGAGCAATGTGTAGTATTACACATGCAGCTTCCATGCTTACCTAACAATTTTGTTTGGCTGACAAACCAACATCATTTCTGTTGGAATAGCTGTCAGCTTCTATATCTTCAGATGACATATGAACTTCACAGCAGAGACCACATATTCTTTGTCCTGTGCACCACCTGAGAAACTTCCTCTTTCCTTAAGAAGTACTTTGACAGAATGTAAGTTCTATACTAAAACTAGCTTTCAGTTTTACAAAAAGATCTTTAAAAATTTAGATATGATTTTGAAATCATAGAACAGGCCAGGTTGGAAGAGTCCTTGAAGAATCATCTAGCCCAATCATGTGAGGATGGGAGTCTAGATGAGAGTATCTGGCACCTGTCCAATCACATCTTGAAAACCTCCAGGAATGGAAACTCTACCACATCACTGGGGATGTGGTCGCAGTGAATTTTGGTTCTTATTGTAAAAAAATTTCTTTCTTGGGATGAAACCTCTCCCAGTGCAACTTGTATGTGTTGCCTCTTGTGTGGCTCCTTGTAAAGAGGGAGCCTTCACCCTCTTTAAGTACTGGAAAACTGTGATGAGTTCCCCCACTGAAGCTTCTCTTCCCTAGAGAGAAAAAACCTAATGCCTTCAGTCTTTCCTCATGGGACAGGTTAAACAGCCCTTTGAACATCTTATTGACCTTCCTTTGGACCCTCTCAAGCTGATCCCATCCTTGAATTGTAGAGACCAGAGCTGGACACAGTACTGCAGGCAAAGCCTGGCAAGTGCTGAGCAGTGGGAGCTGTTTCATTTCTCATTCTTGAGACTTCTCATGGCTGTGTTCATTGAGTGTTTTGAGGGCCAAATAAAATTTCACATGCTGAAAGCTTTTAAAATTTTAGTAAATCTATATTTTAATATCTTATTCAGTATTTCTTGAAATACATTCTCGCTATTCTCAGTCTTTTCCAGCATTTTTCTGTGTATAGATAGGTTGAGAAAGTTTTTCTTCAGATTACATTAATTATGAGAGTGTGAGCAAGGTTTAAAGTTGTAGGGACAGAATAGTGACATGTAGGAGGCCTTGGTTCACAAAAGGTGCTGAGCTGGCTGTGAGTTTAAAGTGAAGAAAATTCCTGCTGAAGTCTGAAACCCGTTGCACCCTCTCAGAGAGCTGGAATGAGATGGGAGCCCACTGTAATGTCACAGTATGTTGAATTCTGGCCAGCTGGCTTTCTTGATCAGTGTAAACCAAGTAAGTGCTGTGTACTGGTATAGATTTCTGTTGTAAAGTTATTTCTTGTTTTAAATTACTGTGTCTTTTTCAGGTGTTCAATTGTAAAAGGAATTGACTTGGCTTAGCAGCTTCAGAAAACTGGAGTGAAACTGTTTTTTGATAAATATATTCTGCCCTTAAGATAGTTTGAAAAAAGCCACAAAGTTAATATATCATATGCTTGCCTTTATTAGTTGGACCTCGAATTGATGATATGAAGTCATCTTTACACCCTAGGTGCATTTAATTTTGTAGGTACAATTCCTAGGGCAGAAATGTTTTTAGTTTGGTCAAGAATATGAAAAATATCTGTAACCTTTTGTGTTGTTGAAATGCTGTTGAATTTTTATTGCTGTCCATTAAACTTGGCATTTCAACAAAAATAATACGTTTTTAAAAGCACTTACATTGTGGAATTTCTTTTATTTTAGTCCTTACAGCTGAGCAGATCTAAAATGACAGTAAATGCAGCACCTTGGAATTCTGTTTTTTCTTTGGCATAGTGGATATATTAATTATTCCTGCTTGTCCCGTTTTGTATTTTTGAAGTCTTTTATCATGCTTTGAATTTAATAAATATATCTATGGTGAAGGAAGCAGATGGACCACAAAGTCAAGTGACATGCACCCTCTAGGGGGAGAAGAACCTGCCACTTGAATTTCTTCAGCTTGTAGGGGACAGATCTTTGACACTACTTTGGCTATGCTTGAAGCAAAGTCTAGTCATGTCAGATAAAAATGCATATTTTGGATTTAATTTTCAGTATGTATGATTTGCAGTATCACTCTAATATATTCTTTCTTGAAATCTGAGCTTTCTACAGAAAAAGAGAAGTCTTTATCATACTTTAGTAAAGCTTCTTAAGTGCAATTCAAGACTTCAAATAAGATAAAATTAGCTTAAAAAGAAGATATCATTTTATATGGAGACAAGGTTTTGCACATACCAATGCTGGCAGTCACCAGGGGGCAAGATTAACCGTACTTGTTCCATACCTGTTTGCAGGTATGTCCAAAGTGAGAACAATGTGCTGTTCAGTCTGAAAAACAGGGTTGAACTGTTGTGCTGCTGCTGAAATTTATGTGGACATGTTGCAAGTGCTATGTAGTTTTGCCTTTCATTTTCTACGTGCAATACATTGCAAACTGGAAAAATTATGAAGGATTTTGGTTGTAGTTCCAGAAGGGGTAATGATCTGCTCAATTATTTTCGCTCAGCTTCTGAGGCAATATTCTGTGTATACTCAAAAGAAATTGTGACTGTAAAACTTTTTTGCTTATGCATCAGCTTCTCTTCAAATTAAAGTACAATTTGAAAAATTCCAGTCTGCTCCTAAAATAAAGATAACACTACCACAGCAATGTGGTACTTTAAATTTTTATTTATGCAATTTTTTTTAATAACAAAACTCTCTCTACTTGACTGTATTAGTGAAATGTATATACTACCTATAGAAATAGCATAAATACTTCTTGCCTCATATCTTTAAGTCACAAGTTTGTGCTCTGTTGTGATTGAAGAGTTCTGTGAAGGACTCTTGAGTATTATTTTAGCATAATGACAAGGAAAAAACCCAAGAAAATACAAAAAATACTCAAAGCCCTAGACTTCTCTTTGTGCATCACTTTCAAACCAGAGTGAGCTGCATAATGCAACTTTTTTTACATCTGTGAGTCAGTTTTCAGTAGGAATTCATGGACTTGTTTGTATAAAATCCTTTCAGTAAAAGCAGCATATCAGGAAGTGTTTAATTACATTTATCTCCAATAAGCAGAGAGGGAGGTTCATAAATCTTTGTCTTGTATTTTGATTTAAGGTCAGATCACCTGGTTCGGCTATGAAAGCCCTCGTAGTTTCTGGGACTACATCCGCGTAGCTTGCCGAAAAGTCTCTCACAATTGCATCTGCAGTATTGAGAACATGGAGAATGTTGGTTCTTCTAGAGCTAAGGTAGGGAAGAGAAAGGCCAACGTGGCTTTTTTATTACATTGCTGTGACATCTCTGTACCTGTGAAAAAAACATAGTATTTAGCTTACTCTTCACATTTTTTCATTGTTCTAATTTTTTTTAATGTGCCTAGTAAATATTTGCTTTTAAAAAGTCCCACTTTTAAATCAGAATGCATTTCCTTTAGGATTTCTTACTCAATAGAAAAACTTCTCTATTCAATGATTATGTTATGTTATGAACTTATTGTCCTCAGACTTTTTACCTTACATAATTTTTTGAAAACACGGTATTTTAAGGGAAATTTAAGTTTTGTGGACATGCTTAAGAAATATTAAAATTGTAGAAAATGGGTGATTTTTCTCTTTCCCCTTCTAATAATTTTATTTCATGTACAATTTATGCACTGATAGAATAGGTGTGATCAGCTCTTAAGATTTATTTTAAAGGTCCTTCTGAATTCTGAGATAATTTTAATAGATATAAATATTTCAATTCGATAGATTATAAGATGCAAGGCTATTTTCTGGAATATTCTTATAAATAAATAAAAGAATTATATTACTCTGTGGAATACTTCATGCCAAATAGTAGACAGAGAACCTAATTTGTCCAGTGAGTGTGGAGAATGGTGTTCAGTTTTTTGGGGGAATATTTTGAATATCTGGATATGAAAAGACAGAGAGCATGCTGACACAGATACCCATCATGTGCATCAGTTTGACTGGTGGTCCAAATAAGTGCCCTCCTCAGCCTGGAAGCTGTCAGCCAAGGGTTTACCAGTGCTAGTTGGCTCTGCTTTCACTGGAGTTGCATAGGCTTTAGTCCTTAGCTAAGCAGCATCATCAATTTCATGGTTTCAGCCATGTTCTAAATAAATGCAACATAAAGGCGGCTATCCAGGTAAATGTCCTTTTAATTTCACTGCACTTTATGTTAAATTTTTTGCTATGCTGTTGGTATTTATGAAACCAATTTTATTTAGCATTTCATAGAATTTTGGGATGATTTGTGTTGGAATGGATCTTGAACACCAACTAGTTGCAGTCCCCCTGCTGTGGGCAGAGACATCTTCCTACTCTCTTTTAGCTTGAAGCCACTCTCCCTTGTCCTGTCACTACATGCTCTTGTAAAAAGTGTCTCAATCTTTCTTGTAGGCTCCCTAGAAGGCCACAGCTAGGTCACCCTGAAGTAGGATTATAATCTGCACTGGTTCTGGTAGACTGACTGTAGTGATAATCAGCTAGATGCCAATAAGCACCAAATGTATTAAGCATAAGCACATCTTATTGCTTACATAAGTGTTTGAAGTTTATAGGTTTACAAGAAATGTTTCTGGTGTTCTCAAAAGTGCAGTTGTAACTGTGGCAGCTGTTGAAATGTCTTCCTCTTGTAAGCTACAATCCTGTGCACTAGACCTGCAAACACAGCACGATGTGCTTTCCTAAGAGGTATTTTTAAAAGTTATTGCTGTTGTTTATGGAATTGTTCGAGTGAAGTTTTGCTTTTGGACTCTACAAGATTTAGGCCTATTGGATTTGATTTCATGTCTGTATTTTATGTGCACCTTCTATAATAATGTTGTTACTGCGGGAAAAAAATATTGCGCAGCTCATTTTTAATGTAAATCCCCCGAATATCTGAATGAGCACAGAGAATCACTTTGAAGACAAGTTACTGCTACTTTACTGTGGAAACAACTAGATGCTTCCAGTGCCATTGATTTTAAAATGTGAAGCTTTCTGCCCTAATCTGCTGCCTCTCACATACATGAGCTTTTCAAAAGGCTGGGGCATATAATTAAAGAAAAATCCCTCCACCCTCTCCTTAAAATTTTGGATAACTTTATTTCACAATAAACTTTGTGTCCTTGTAAGAATGCATTTTTTATTTTCATTATTGCTATCATGAAGTATATCCTAGCAACTGCTTCTTTTTAATGCTAGTTTTGTTATTCAGTCACTTACTCAGGTAAACCAGTAGTATAAGTTTTCGGATTGTAAAACTGTTTCTTTCTGTAATGCTTAAATATTTGATACCTGTTTTGTCTTGCAGGGTCGAGCATGGATAAGAGTAGCACTTATGGAAAAACATTTGTCTGAATACATTTCCACAGCTCTGAGAGACTTCAAAACAACCAGGTCTACAAGAATTTTATTTTTGCAATATTTTAGTAAATGTTGTTTAAGTGAGGGATTTGTGTTTGGAAGTGAATGGTGCACTTGATTTGTATAGTAAAGGATGTCATTAATGAAAGATCTGTAACCTAGTGAAGGATTATCTAGGGCTGGTATGGATTTGGTTTTAGCATAGGTAGAACTGCAAAATTGAAAATCTTTTCGTGATTTAAAAATGTGGAAATAAGCCTGGAATTCTTGAAAAGTCAGAAGCAAAGAAAACCTCTCTAAAGTAGGAGCTAAATCTGAAATTGTGGTGTAGTAAGGATAGATGTAGTGTTCCTTTCAAAATTGATAGAAAGCCTAAGGGCTCAATAAAAAATAATTTTTATTTTAACTTTTCCTAAAGAAAAAAGAGAATTCCAGGAACCTCTTGAGAACTGTAGAGTAGCAGAATTAGTGATCAGGCACAGATAGAATTCTTGATAAAATAGGAAAAATGTGTAACAGATTTTTGTTTTAACTTCTAATGATAAAAACAGGGGTGAGAATATGTTTTGTGATAAAGAATACTCTGGCAGTTTTGGACTGGTTTTAGATAATGTGATTATTAGATGATATTTTATCTCATAACAAGTATGTCTTACAGATTTTTGATGAAGTCACCTGAATACAAGTGGATCTGTAAAATGTACTTTATGTTGAACTCTAAAAGTTCAGATATAATGAATGAGCTATTAAAACAATAAGAATTTTCTCTGTAAGGACCTCTGTTCATTTAGAGTATTTTTTTTTAATACTATTTGTCCAGAGATCTCCATATATTTTGCCAGTATTAAGCTGGCTTGGAAACACAACTAGGTAAACATCCCATTTCGTTGGAGTTTCAAAACCTGTTGTCTTATTTTACCCAGATTTGTTTGCATTTGTAGTAGACAAGAAGTACATAAAACAGAGAAAATCTGGAAAAGATTTACTCGTGCTGCTTCAATCTGAAAAGTCACATGGTTTTTGAGGACGAGATAAGGAAGAGCAGGGTCACAAATTATGTAGTTAATTAATACATTCTTTTTCCCTGTTTTGGTAGTGCAGTTTGTTAGTGGATTAAATGGTCTTATTTGATTAGCAGTTTCAAATTCATTTATTTGAACATGTTAATGTTTAATATATTTGAATGTTCTTTCAGTGGTATAGCTTTTGGAAACAACTTCTCTTGCATTCCAAACATAGTAAGTGCAAAGTTTCTTTTGAAGTAATATTTTAAAATACATCTAATGGAAATAAAAGTTACATTTCAGGTTTTGGTTGTGTGGATTTCAGAGCCACTAGCAACAATGGCCGTATTTTCTTTTCCCATGTGGGATTTCAGATACCTAATAACTGACCGGATTTTTGGATGATTCTTTGCATCATTTATTTAGCATTTAAAATATTTTATTTTGCTGTATACATATTTAATAATTATTTGTATAAACTATAAATTTCTTGTGTTACAAATGTATATGTAGAATATGAGATTATCTATCATGCTGATAGCTCTCTTTAAACCTCACTGTTGTGTTTAGGTGCCTGGAGTTAGTACTTGAATGAAGCAGCACCTTCTTCGTGCTGGATGTGCATGTTGCACTTGGAAGAGGGGTTGGATTAAGCATGGGCACAGAATTATTTTTCTAACAAATTGGTCAGACTCTTAAATTATAGCAGACTGTTGTGTTGTGAGATGTCAAGTGTATAGCATTGAATGATGATTTGTGGGTTTTCCAAGGGGACTGTTGGTTTGGCTGGATTGCTGCAGCTGTCTTTAAGACTGTCACTGCCAGGCTAACTTCTGCATCTCACCATTGAAGGTGTGCCCTGTCCTTTTTTGTGTGGTTTCTTCCTAGGCACTATTTTACAAGAACTCAGTGCAGATTGGTACCTGGCAGTGATTTTACAAATGCCAGTGAAATGGCTGGTAATCTGCATGTACTGGGGGCACTGCTGTTTGTTCACAAATAAGAGTCACTGTGCTGAATCAGACTGTGGAGTTCCTCTAGCTCAGTGCTCTGGCTCAACCAGCTTAGTCTCCTAGTGGCCTTCCTGAAGTCAGAGAGTATAGAACTGAGTTTGTACTTCCAGCCTCACTATCAGGACTATAATATGTGTCTTCTGAGAGGAAGTCTTAGAGATTTGTTCCTTCTACTGAGATCATCCGAGATCTTGGACACCTCATCTCCTTATAGTGAATGGATGTCTGTTACAAAGCTGCAAAAGAGGGACTTCTCACAGCAAGCAGCATAACACAATTCAATTTCTGGAGCTGTGCCTCAAAACATGTCGTTTCTGGATGTTCACCATGCAGCCAGCTGGAACTCTCTGTGAACCATCCAGAAGCTTTCATGCAATTCTTAAAACAGATGGAGTTTTGGTAGGGCAGTATTGCTGGTATTTGTCTGAAATATAGTTTGTGTTCAGTAATCTGGCACCTTCTTGTGCTAATCCGCTGCTAGAATGTAAAGGTGAACTGTGATCTCAGTTCTTAGTAAGTGACATTTCAACCTTGCCTTTGGTACTGAGCACCTCTTGGTTTCCCTCTTGCCACATGCAATTCTTAGGTGAATTCTGGTGACCTTCCAGCATGCAATATTTTAAGAAAAGGTAAACTACCTGAAAAAATAGCTGATTTTTGGAAATATTTTTTTAAAAAGATCAGCTACTAAGAATGAAAATTGAATGTTGAATTTTAAAAGAGCCTGCAATTACAATTGTGATAGAGAACAACTTTTTATGTGATGGAATCATTATTTCTTTATGTACATGACAAAAATTCTTCCTTTTAGAGGTAAAGTATAATGTACCTTCATAATTTTTTTTTTTGGAATTTTTTTCCGTTCTCCATTCTGTTCTACTAGTTCATAGGACTGATATTGAAAATTCTTTTTGTTTGTGTCTAAATTCTTCTGTGCTTTAAGACTGTGGTGTTTTGTGCTATGCAGTCTATTAGTTTGCTTTATTTGAAATGAAATATGAATGCCTCTGGGGTTTATGAATTGTTTTTATTTAAACTGGATTTCTTCAGTTTTCTGTTAAATATGAAAAAAGCTGAATTAATTTCTTTTTTATTGAAGGAGATTTTATGAAGATGGAGCAATTGTTCTTGGTGAAGAAGCAAATATGCTTGCTGGTATGCTGTTGGGACTCAATGCAATTGATTTCAGGTACTGTATTTGTGTGCTCCATAACAAGATGCTCAGGAAAGGTACTTATAAATTAATGCATTAGGGGAAACATTCTTAAATTCCCATGGTAGTTTGAGAGACAAAACTTAGGTTGAAGCAAAGAAGAGGGCAAGAGAGAGATCTTGTATGGCTCTTCTAGATAAGAACCAAGTTATGCTTTTATATAACTGCATGATTATGGAGTAGTTTTTTCAGGTATCAAAATCCTAAAAGGAATCAGAAGTATAATTGCAGAAGAATTTCAAAGCTATTAAATGAAGCTTATAGTTGTAACATCTATAAAGATATTTTTAAAGTGTAAGGAAAACTGTATGATTAAGTACTTGATTGTGTCCTGGTACTTAGGGACAGCATTGTAACAGTGTATATTGTTAAAGGTAATCTTTATCACTTCTAAATTTGAAAAACGTTGACCTACAGATGACCATTTAATATCAATTTGTGGTAAAGTTACCGGCAGCTGAACTGCTTACATTAATTGACCTTTGCAATTTCTAGCCAGGTTTTTGTGGGCTTTCCTATGTGATTAATTCTTCTAATTAATTAATGATTAATGTTTTTGAGGTAACAAAGGTGCAAGCAGACCCTAGATAATAAAAAAACCAACACGGTGTGTTTGTATGTATACATATATTAAAAAATACTATCAGCAATATATAAAGATTACAGTGCCTGTAAAAAGATAGAACCTGGCTGGTGCAAGACCTTGTTAATATGCTTAGTTGGACCAATTTAGCCTCGGGCAGAGCCACTGGCAGAGAGTTTCATAATTCAGCACAAGGAAAAGGAGAATGGTAATGCTGTTCTTCATTCTTCTGTCAGTTCACTGTTAGTATTTACCTTGCAGCAGCATTAATGCTTGTCACAAACCAATATAGGAGGTAAACTGCCAGAAAATAGAATAGTAGCCTCACTGGATGCATTGAGTGATTGACCATTGCCAGAAGGCCCTTCAGAGATTTACTGCTGTTTATGTACCTCTGTGCCAGGCTCGTTGGACCCTTTTGTGAGCCAGCTTAAATTGTTGAAGAATGAAAAAGCATCCCCAGAAGAGGACTGGATAGTTCTTTTGTTGTTAGCTAGTTTGGTTCACAGAAGCATCCTATTAGTGGCAGAGATTATGGGAGAAGAATGCTTAGAGAAGAAAAGTAACAAATAAGGAATAAGCAAAGTTTTCCCTTTCTGATGGTAAAGAGCATTTAGTTCAGCTGTCTATGGAACTACAACTGGATGAGGAAAGGATAAAAAAGAAAGCAACCTAAAAATGCAGGTCTTGATGGCTGCTGAACCATTGTGGAGTCAGATAAGTGCCAATACCCCTGTAAGGGGGGGAATGTCATGTTAGCATTTAAAGAAAAGGAAAAAATGGCAAGGGAGAGGCTGAAAACACAGGATAGCTTCTTTTTCCAGCATTGTGTCATTAGATTGGCTTAACTACATCCTCAGCATATGTTCTGGAAGAACAGAAGTGTGTTGCAGGATGGTAAGAGTGATAGCCTTGTGTGCAGCAAAATTCAAATCTTACCAGATTTTATTAGTTTAAGCTTTACATAATCTGAAATTAAACTGCTTTTGTATTAGCCCTGTACTTGGACAGACTACAGCTATACATGAATAAGCATTGCAAGATTAGGTCTGCAGTATATAAATCCTCTCATAAATAGTCATCACTTGACTGTATTTGTCTCTCAAAAGCCTTGGTGTTACATACTAGGGTATGAGAGCTTAGTTGTATGACTGTACTTGTTCTTTCTTCGTCCTCTGATTTCTAATATAAAGGAAGCTGTTAATAATATTCAGTTTGCTGATTGGCTCTTGAAGACCTTTACATTTTGTCAATCCAGCTTTTAAGAGTCTTAAGAATTTTCTGTATAAAATGTGAGCTTAGTACTACAGGAACATTTTTTTTGTGCCATGTATCACAGAAATTTTCAGGTTGGGAGGGATCACAGTGGGTTGTCTGATCCAACCTCCCTGCTCAGGCAGGGTTATCCTAGAGCACATGGCACAGGATTGTGTCCAGATGGTTTTTGAATATCTCCAGCAAGGGACTCCACAACCTCTCTGGACAGTCTGTTCCAGTGCTTGGTCACTCTGCATACCCTTTAAATGATGTGAAATGTGGAAAATTCCAAGCTTGTCCATAATTCTTCTGTTTCTGCAGCTTCAGTTGGCTTTCCTGTTATTCTCTTGCCATCTCTCTGTATTATTAAGAATAGAAGTGAAGGTTTAAAAAATAGGGTTTACAGCACCAAAAAATTACAAAGAATGAAGTTTCAGGTTGGTAATATACAACTGTCATTTAATTTTCTTTTAATAAACTTATTGTTGTTGCTCTGCTTTATCAGTTTTTGTCTGAAGGGTGAGGGATTGGATGGAAGCTATCCAGCTGTCATAGATTATACACCGTACTTGAAGTTCACCCAAAGGTACTTCTTAGCTTTACTCTGCTTTTAAAAATTTTATTTCCTTGGCAAAATTTTACTTATTATTGGGCCTCTTATTTTTCATTTTATATGCAAAATATTATTTATCTCTAAGTACAAACCTGTACACTCAGCTACCTCGCTCTTTCAGACTATTGGAATTGTTAAGTGACTCATGAAATGTGAGTCACACTAATTTTGTTTCCTTGATTCAGAATAACAGTTCAGTGGGAAACAAATGCTGCATCTCCTTTGATGATTACCAGACCAAGTTGTCCTTTCTCTTAGGCCTTTTCTTCTCTGTGTAGCCATAAAAATACAAAGTATTTATTTTGTAAATAAAAATTATATGTACCCTAATAAATGTAAGATATGACATAGGCAGTATAAGCCTTTAGCACATAACAGAAAGTCGTGACCAGTGGCTATGTAAACTGACTTTTTAGCTGCATTTTGCTCCTCTGACCAACCTTATGATTAATAATAAAAAGAATTCTCACTATCTAATAAATCAAGAAGCAATTTAACATCACCAAAAAGCATGGAAATTAATGATGTGTTTTCTATTGTCAGATTTACCAAAATGAGAGAAGCAGTTAGGAATAGTCTTGAAGGTGTGCAACTGAACATGAAATATCCTGGTTACTCTCTTGAAGTTTTTACTAGCTTACATGTTAGTGACAAGTTGTGATTCAGTTTATATCATGGCAGGATGATGGGGTTATGGAAATCACTACCGAAAAAAAACTGGCAAATTCTGTTAGTGCAGGGGGAAATGTAGTTGTAAGGGAAGATTTTCAAATGGGTACTGGGATAAACCAGAATCACAGAATTGTTAGGGTTGGAAGGCACCTTTGGAAACTATCCAGTCTAAGCCCCTGCCAAGACAGGGTCACCTGGAGCAAGAATGTCCAGGTGTGTTTTGAATGTCCCCAGAGAGGGACACTCCACAACCTCTCTGGGTGGCCTGTGCCAGTGCTCTGCCACCCTCAGTGTAAAGAAGTTCTACTGCATGTTGAGGTGGAGCTTCTTGTGTTTTAGTTTATGGCCATTGCTCTTCCTCCTGTCGCTGGGTACCACTGAAATGTGCTTGGCAGAATCCTCTTGACACCTGCCTTTGAGATATTTATATGCATTGATGAAATCCCCTCTTATCTTCTCTAGACTCAAATAAATTCTTGTCTTTGAGACAGATGTCTGCATTCTCTAGCATACATTGATTCTGGAAGATATGAAGATATTTTAACAATGAGTCTACTTACTATATAGGGAGATGCATTCTGTGAAGTAACAGGCACAGAATCTTTGCTATAAACATGGGTATACATTCTGATTTAAGTTTAATGTAATGACAGCCACTTTTTTGGGTTTCTGCCTTTTTTTTTTTTTTAAGAAACAAAATCTACTCTTTGTGAAGAAAAGGTTAAGTCATCACTTCCTTAGATAGCATATGGTAATGCATTTACTCTTTGTGCTTAGGAAAGTAGCCCACATACAGTTGTCTAACTTGATGAAGATTCCAAGCAAATTTATGCCCGTTTTCTAGGTGGCTATAGAAAAAAAACTTGAAATACAAGCTGTGTTTAGTAATCCATCATATCTCAATTTTTCAATTTTTTTTTGTTTGCAGAGCTTTTTAAGAAATGTTTCAATTTCTTCCAGAATTTGCATTTTTATAAGCACAGCTTTTGACTTTGCTAATAAATATGATTCTTCAGTTCTGACAGTATCAGCAGTGATGAAGAAGAGCTAAGAACACTGGGCAGTAGTGGCAGTGAAGGCAGTACTCCAGAGAACATTGGTCCTCCTATCATCACAGATGAAAACAGTTGGTACAACAAATGCAAAAGGGTAGAACAGAAGTACCGGCTTGCATTGGAACAGAAGGTAAAAGATTAGTTTTGTGTGGGGGCTATGGAACTAAAGCTCATCACCAGCCAGCTGGTAACATACCCATCAAAGTAAAGGCAGGAAAATATATTATTAGAGATTGTTTAGCTTCATGTAAGTGCTCCTAAATTTTATGATCCTCAGAGTATCCAAGCATCTTTGCTCACTGATTTGGGGGAAAAGAGGCTTGATGAATTGGGGAAGAGAATAGAAATAATTCAGAGGTCAGATTTCACAATCTAATGTAGAAGCTTTGACTTCTTTATCTAGTCTTGGAGTTACAGACACTGTATCTCTAATGCTGTTAGGTTGTGAGCTTGAAGCTCACATGAATTTTCTCTTCCTTAGAAGTCACAGATTTTTAGTGTTGTACATAGCCTGACAGCTGAAGGCTTTTATGGTGATAGTGATGTTAGTCTTTAACACTTAGTCTTAAACTAAACGAAAAGGATCAGCAAAGTAATCCATTTAGATGAAAGGCAAAACTATCTTCTCAGTGATACTGAGATGGGTTTTTAGAAAATAGGTAGTTTTACAACTTGATTGAAGCAGAATGGGAAAGGAAAACATGAAAGGATGTGTTTGTGTTGGATTTTAATTTAGGTGGCATATTGAATGTAACTATAGAAACCAAAGGTAGGTTTTCCATCCACCACCCAACATACCTTAAGTTCAAGGTGAAGTGAAATATATGTCCTAACCTTTCAGTAATTTAGCATTTTCAAGGCAAAGTACTTGTCAGTTTTTCATAGCAGCATATTACATCTGCCGTAATTACAATGCACATTAGCTAGTAGACGGAGAAGAGGGCAGACTGTTCATACACACTGAAGAAGTAGTGCACAGAGAAAGAAAGGCCGAGTCACAAAAAATTACAGGAAAAAAAACCTGAAATACACCTGGTTAAATTTTTTAAAATAACTTCCATTAGTATTTTTAGTATTCTATTTTCCTAGTGTAAGAATTTGATTTTTGTAGAACTCTGATTAGAGTAAACCGTATGAAGGGCTGGAACCACACAAGGGTGCTTGGAGGTGTAATTATTTCCCTGAATACAGAATAGGTAGAATCAAAATTGGTTTATTTTGATGCACTTGAAAGAACATTGCTAAAGTTTTTCTAAGTAATAGCGAAAGAGTCAGATTTACTATGGGATAATAGATATTAAATATTTATTTATATTATTTTTTTTTTTAATTATGCATATAATTATTACTTTTGTATTTTGGGTCTCTTAGACTTCTTGTTTTTGAAATATGACCTGAACTGTTGCATCCAGGTTGCTGGTCCAATCTTCTCAATATGGTATCACTTTCCATATGGAAAGAACTTGTCTTCCGGGGGCCCTCTCAGGTACAGAGGGCATTTTCCCTGCTTTTATAAAGCAAAACATGCTGTTCAAAGGGAATCTCTTCAAATACATAAAGGAAAACCTTTCTCTTGAACCACCAGAAGGAAGTCCCATCCTTGCCAGACAAAAACATCAGTTTGAACGCACGCTTTTCCTCACCATGAGGAGAGTGTTGTCAGTTCTGGAGAAGTACTGAAGAGAACAAAATAGGTGGATGTTTATTTTTCTTGGTACATCCAACTGGTTCATTTCCAAGAATACTCAGTCGAAGTTGTGACACATAAACGTGTAGAAAAAGTACTGAAACATGTAGCCCACATCCACAGTCAGATTCACTAGGAACCTTTATGTCTGCATAAGCACAAAGGTTGTAAATAGCTGTAACAGCAAATGATGGTTTTGGTTTATTCATGAGTCCAAGATCCAGAACCATTCCCATTCCATGGAAGTTATTTCTGGTAATATTCTCTTTATGATTTTCTTGATGATTTTTTTGAAAACTGATACCAATTTTCAAAATGGTATCTACTCTGACAGCTGTTGACACTTTCCTAGTTGTTCTCCTTTGGAATGCCTACTTGCAATTGCAGCAGCAAAATAACTTTTTTTTCCTATTGTCAGAAAATTTTCTGTTGTCTAATTTTCATTTGGGATGAGCCTGCCAAGTTTTTATATTATTGACTTCAACAATACCTTATGAGGTCTATTACAACTTGAACAAATGACCATTAAGATAGAGCTCCTTTCCCAAGTGTTTCTCTCCCTTCCCTTTCTTCACAGCAATAAGTTGCACCAATGACTGAGTTGCACTCAGTGCGGAAGGTATCTGTCTTGGTTTGAAAGACAGGTGTCTGCTAAGAAAGGCAGGAGCCTCTCTTGAAATGGAGAATGTGAACCTCCTCCCTCCAAATTATTATAATTTTGAAATTAAGGGGCTCTCAGGCAAAGATATGGGAAGAGGAATAACAGTTCTTCACTAGGAAAATTAAAATAGAAATACAGTATTACAAAGAACAAACCCAAAAACACTGACAGAGTCAGAATACAACCTGACACCCCGTCAGTCAGGGTGTTGGTAGCAGTCCCGTTAAATGGTGGCTGCAGTCCTCCTGGAGTATCAGATGTGGTGTAGTTGAAGCAGTGATCCTGTAGAAGGGTGCAGTTCTCCTCCAACGGTCCAGTAATGATGTAGAAGGGTCTGATTTTCCTCTGGAATCAGTGGGAAAACGCTGCTCTGATGTTCCAAATCTCAGATTTTATCTAGATAGGAAATGCTTGGCTCCTCCCTGTGAGTGGAGCATATCACAATGGGATGATGTAATTTTACTAGTCATGCAGTGGGACTCAATGGCCCATTAACAGAAGATAGCTCCCCTGGAGATAATGATCACTGCCCCACCTGGTTTCAACATATAGAATACAAACTTTTGGTTACATCCTGCTTTGCAAGCCAAGACTGTACCAGTTAATGATTGAGTCAGTTTATTTGAACAAAGGATGTCTGTGTGTTGGAAAACTGTGTGTTTGTGACAAGAAGACCAAGTTGAAAATAATGTCTTAAGTAACTGATACAGTACGTGCCTGATGGATCCTTCTTTTGCTCTATTGTCATTAATTTTGCCCAAACAGTCATAAATTCCTTTTGTGCCTCCCAAGTAAGTATGTGTGCTGCAGTCATTAATAGCAGGTCACAATATGACAAGCAATTGGATTGCAGCTAGGATAAAGGTCTCTGAGCCATTTGAGTGGTAGGCTGGGGTCAGGTGTTACTTTAGCAAGTGAAATCCTGGCATTGCTTTATTGGATCTGCTACACTCTGCTGGTTTAGACCAAGACTCCTTCATTATCCTGCTATCCTATCTTGGGTACTTGACCAAAGCAGATGTGGAGGGAAGAATAAACACAAAGCTCATGATTATGCATGACTTTTCTTCTCATGCACTCTTGGCCAGTGTATATCAGCTGAAGGGCTGCCTGTAGCTAAAAGGTTTGTCTGTGTAGTAACCTGTGATAGATGTCTCTTCCAAATACTTGTCAAACATCCCCTCGATTCCATGTAAAATTTCGCCATCCAAACAATTTTATTTTTTTGGCAAAGCATTCTGTGAATCTACCATCTGTTGTGTGAAAAACTACCTCCTATTCTGTCTTTTGAATCTGGTTCCCATGAGCTTGATTTCATGGTGCCTAGCTCTTGTTTTTTAAAAAGTTAGGAACTGTCTTTTCCTTTCTGCTCTGCCCAGGCCACTCTGGGAATTTGATGACTTTGTCTTTTCCAAGTTGTCTCCTGTCCAGATCAGTGAGTCATACTTTATACATTTGTTTTTTATGTGGAAGTTATCCCTTCCCTGTTCTGGAATGGTTTAAGCTGTTCACTTTTGAATAGTAAACTACTGAATTATTTGTGTACTGTTTTTATTGGAATTTTGTATGCTTTTACTGGTGGGATGTGCATCTCTGTGTCATTATAGGTACAGGTATTTACTGTATATAGGATTATGTTTCTGATACTGATGCTTCAGGTCTAAAATGTTACTGTAAAATGGTTTGATTTTTTTGTTGTTGTTTGTTTTGGGGTTTTTTTATGTTTTTGAGAGGCAGGAAATTTGTTATGTTGTAATGCATCATTTAGTACTTTCAAAGTGCTGCTTAGAACTCCAAGGAATGTCTTAGGAGTTAAGATAACAGTAATATTTGATGAGGCAGAACTAGGCATACTGAAAAACTCTCAAGATTACTTGGAATTTATACTGAGACTAAAAAGTCCCTGTCAAATATAAATATATCCAATGAATAGAACTATATTTAAGTATAGGATCGCAGAATAGTTATGGTCAGATGACACCGTGGAGATTGTCTTGTCCAACTCCCCTGCTCAGAAAAAGGTAGACTAGAGCAGGTTTCTCAAGGCCTTTTTCAGTCAGGCTGTGAATATCTTGGGGATACACATTCCCCAGCCTGTCTGGACAACCCATCCCAGTGTTCATTTAATGGGGGAAAAAGGACAGAAAAGTTTTCCTATATTTAAATAATTTCCTATATGCTTGTATTTCAGGTTGTGCCCATTGCCTCTTTTCCCTAGCTGTCACTGAGAAGAGTCTGATTCCATCATGCACACACCCTCCCATTAAACACTGATGCACATTGATATGATTCTTTGTCCTTACCCTCCTCTCTTCAGCCCTGACCTGAGCAATCTCAGCTCCTTCTGTTTCCTCTCATACCAGAGATGCTTCAAACCCTTAACAGTCTTTGTGGTGATGAATTACACTAATGGCACTTTTTTACCAGCTAATGTGAACCTGTTTTCTTAACAGGAGTTGAGAACAGACATCCCCATTCTGTGTCTCTGAAAACTACCTTGTTTTTAATACCTTTTTTAAAATGTGGACACGTATAAAACAGCTGCACATTTTTCTACTGGTTTCAGGGAATGTGCACAATTTTATGTAGTGTAGACTTACTGTATCTTGTTTTAATTGACAATTTCTAAGAAGTTGCTAGCATCTGATATGCTGGAACCTTCTTTGTCATTTTAATGTGTGATTCAAAAGTTCAAAGCGACTTTAAAATAATATTGGATATTTTATTCATAGAAATTGTGAATCCCTTTCATGAGCTATAAAGATTCATTCGAGGGTAGATATATTCTACCCTTGCCCTTGTGTATTATCTAACATCCTGCACCTGTTCAGTTGTAGAATTCTGATCTTTTTCTTGTACTCGTGACAGTTGTTTTTGAAAGAGGAATTCGCGTTTCATGCTGGTGGCTTTCTGTCTCATTTTTTCATCCATTTTTCTACTCCTCTGCAAGAATATAAATAAATGATTTTCCTGTTACCTATTAGGAAATCTCAAACTAATCTAACGTCAGTTTTTTAGTCTGTTTAAAAAGAAATAATTAAAAAGCCTTTAAGAAACCCAAAGTAAAATTGTATACATCATAAACCAAAAAATGTGAACATGCATAATTGCAAGTGGTTTTGATAATGTGTTCTTTAAAGTTTTCTAATAACTTACATTTTCAGGGTTATCTTGAAGAATTGGTACGACTCAGAGAAAACCAGCTGTCTGAATCTGTCTCACAAAATAAACTGCTCTTACAAAGAATTGAAGATATGGATCTAGCCCACAAAATGGAGAAGGAGCAGCTGGAATATATCATTGTGGAACTGCAAGACCAGTTGTAAGTTAGCATAATGGAGAAGCATTGCTAGAGCAGTATTACTTAAATTATTTAAGTTATATAACTACACGACATGTAGAGTTTCTGATCCTGTGGAAATGAGTCAATTTCTTAAAAAAAGCTGATGTATTTTAGCTTTTTTAATTTTTTCTGACAAGTCTTAGATTTGGCAATTGATCCCTGGAAACTGTAGTAGTGTAAAACAGAATAATTCTGAGATTACATTTTTTTTTTTTTTTTTTTTTTTTTTTTGGTTTTTTTTNTTTTTTTTTTTTTTTTAGATCTGAAATAGCTTACGGTAAACTTGCTTAAATTTTTTATACATTTTTATTAAATGTTCTATATATTTTATTTCTCCCAGTTTTAAGGCTACCCCTAAAAGTATTGAAAACAGCCATCTTTTGAAGATGATTTTTTAAAAGTTTGGCAAGAGAAGGTAAAAAAATATTTATTTTCTTTGGCCAGATTTTAATTTATTTGTGATGGCCCAGACACAGTAGAAGTTTGTCTGGTAATCCTAAAACTATTAAAACTGACAAAACAGTTCACTATCACCCTTTCTTCAATGCAAGTCAAAATGATAAAACAGTAGAAGGCTTATTTTTTATTAATAGCATGTGTGATTTCTAGTATGATAAATATTTGAGTATTTTATGGTTGTTATACAGCTTATCCTCTCAGCCCTGTCTGGGTGGGGAGGTACTCTCCCACGTTGGATGGGACTCTGAGCAGCCTGGTGTAGTGGAAGGTGTCCCTGCCCATGGCAGGGTGTTGGAATGAGCTGATCTTTAAAATCCCTCCCAGCCCAAGCCATTCTGTAATTCTTTGTTTGAAGACCCAGGTAGATGGAAGATTCGCTGTCTGGTGATAGGTTGCCATGAAACTGCCATGCGGTGCACCTGCAGCAGTTGAATGTTTTACTCATAACAAATATACAACAAGTTATTTTGCCTTAAATCTGGATTAATTTGTAAATGTATGAGCCCTGGAGTAACATAGCAGGCATCTGAGATCTTTGAAACAATCCATGATAAAGAGAATATATGAAGACACCATCCAAAAAGGTCTTTTCTACAAAGTAAAGTACTTCAGTACTTCAAGCTTGTAAGCAAAGCTTGTTTTTTTTTTTTCTCCTGCCCATCTGTCTCTCATGATAGACCATTTTATTGCCAGTTCTTGAAATGGATTTTATGAAAATGTTCAGGAATATGTATTTGGCATTTTATTTAGGTAAATTGCAGAGTCGAGTAAGAAGAAAAGATGGTTTTCCAGGTTTCTTTTTTTCCCCCTCTGACTGGCTGTAAGTTTTTGAGAGATACCTGTTCTTGAGTTCTTCTCTGAACTTACTGATATGCCTAATGATTTATATTATACTGCTTTGGCATCCCTGGTTATTTGGGGGAGGTGGAGGAAGGTGTGAACTCATTTAAACCTACTCTGATACTAGAAATTTTGAATGTTCATACCTGCTGTTAAATTTTAGCTGAGATATATACAGTCAGACTGTTCTGAAGATCTGTCTTTCAGGTTTGATTTTGTTTGATGGCTTTATTATGTAAAGGCTCAAATTGTGGAATAACTTCTGTTGTATCTTGACAGTGTTCTTGTATATCTGTTTGTGAGACACTACAGTCAGGAGTATGAACTACACTAGATATTTGGAGCAGTATAATTTTACATTTTTCTTGCTGTGAGTGTAGCGTGTCTGTCAGGTGAGGGAGGGGAAGAAATATTCCTAGCAGGTTTCTAATGGTCAACATCAGACATAGTTAACTTATTTTAATCATATTTGGTATTTGTGTTGGGTTTTTTTATTCCAACCAAAGGTGACCTGGCTGCCAAATGTGTTCTATCGGTAATGTGTCTGTAATGAGGCATGAATTTTGACAAATTACTTTTTATGGTCCAGCCATTTTAGAATGATGTTAAAGTAATACCAAAACTTAGTGTTTTGCTCCCCTACTGTTATTAGCATTCTGAGGCACTGAATGTTTGTTGTAATCTGAGTCCTTCATCAGCAGATAGGAGCAAGTTTGGGACTGTAATTCTGCCAAAGGCATACTGCATTGCTGTTTGTAAAACACTTTGAGATCCGGTTTAGGATTGTTTGCTGTGTAATTGAATCTATTATAAATAAACATTGTATACTTTCTTTTTAATGATGCTCTTCTATTCTACTGGCTGCAGTTCTTAAGGTAGCAAAGTCTATGCTTCAAACTTTTGTTGAGTAAGGTTTTGTTGAGGTTTCCTAAATGGTATTTCACAGGCATGCAATGCAAAATGTTTTATGTGTCTTTTCAGTGCACTTGACAGAATCTGAGGCTATATCTATTTCTGCCTTCCCCCACTAAAAAAATAAAGATAAGGTAAGGAATAGAGATCTGACTTTGTTGGCAGTTTAGGCTGTTTCTGTTGCTGACTTGGAAACCAGTTAACCCAGGATCAACAGATGAACAAGGTCTTCAGGTTAAAAATTAGATATCTTACAGAGAAACTTTTCTGTATGCACATTTACTATGGGGGTTTGCTGCAAAGTATGAAATAACTATGAGGATAGGAGCTCAGAAAAATTGGGAAGGAATTTTTATTTTACAGCAGCTGTGCTTCGTGTTCTAGAATTTTCAGTATTCTTAACTTTGTCTCACACACTTGAATATTCAAGCTACAATGAACAGCATAGTTTCTGATTTTGTTAAAAGCCATTTTACAGATATCATGAATACCAATATCTGGAAAATGGTGAAGCTGAAAATTTATCCATTCACAAAAGAATAACTTTCTTTTGTGTTTCTCATTTTAATTGAATTTCTTAGCAATCTGCCCACCCATCTGGGGGTTGGACCTCTTACTTTGTTGGCAGGTGTCTGATGGCAAATCAAGTTGGAAAAGTGAATCTGCAATAGACAACCTGATTATCAGTTCAGCACATCTAAGCTAGTGAACAGCTCATCAGGAAGAAGGTTCAGACTGGGCACTGGGAAACATCTCTTTACCCAAAGGGAGGTCAAACATTGGAACAGGCTTCCTGGAGGGGTGGCCAATGCCCCCAGTCCCTCAGTGTTCAGGAGGCATTTCAATTGTGTGAATTGTAACAATGATGAGCCACTCAGGGCCTTCATGTGTTTCCTCAGATGTTATCACTGTGATGTGTTTTTTCCTAGGACTTGTAGTTGAACACTACAGAACAGTGCTTTTGGCTCCACTCTTCTCTAGGAATAGTGTATTTTTCCAGTGAGGGTGAGGCACTTCTAAAGGCCTAAAGTATGTAAAATTAACAGTTCTTAAGTGCTAGAAAATAACAGCTCACAGGAGGACAGCCAGAGGAAGCCTGTTGTCCATGGGCACATCTAGATGAAGAAAATAGTTCGAATTCTGTAACATTCAAATTACAGAATTGTAATTTGATGGGAGAGGGATCCCAAATAATTAAGGAATTGCATCCTGGAATATTCAAAATGTACAGAGGCAGACATTCCTTCCTTCTCTATGTTTCTGCAAAGAAATGTTGAATGTCTTTTGAAACACGGAGACATTTGATCGCACACCCCACCAGTAAAAAAATTCTCACCACCCCCACAAAGTAGGTATAATTATTTATAATTTATATGAATATACTATAGTGCTAATATATTATTTGCATTCTTAAGCATACAAAAATAGAAATTGAAGAGTGTAAGTTGAAGATGAAATAAATGTTACATTTTAAAAAATGTATTAGCAGTACAGAATAGGTTTTTTTCCAGTACCCCGAAGGATTATCTTTTGCATCTCAGTTTGAGACCATTGCCTTGAAGGAATAGTTAGCTCAGTCAAAGATGTGATGGGGTAAAATCTGGAACCACAATATCCTTGCATTAAAACTCTTTAACTCAGCTTAAACAGGCTTTTTTTTCCCCCTTAGGGTGATTCTTAGTCTTTTTTTTGACTAACACACTACCTGTGTTAACAACAAAATCTGCTTTTGTTTCTTTAAAGTTCAGATTCTGCATCTGAAATTGATATTTATGTATGTTAAATATTGATGGATGGTTATGAGAGAGAGATTCCATCAATTTCCTGATTGGCTTGTTTCCTGCATATTGATTGACTGATGTTATTAAAATTGATCTCACTGATGTTGTAAAAGTTGATCACTTTAACCTAGAACATCTTTTTAAACAAAGTGGAAGGAAAAAGGAAAGCACTGTATGCAAAATAGAGAAACTCCCAAAATGCTTTCAAAGTTTTTTCTTCTGCTTTGATTTTTGCTGAAATGAAAACAGTGATTTCTGTAATGTTTATCCACCACAGGTTTCCTCCTAAAGAATTTCTTCAGGTTTTCAGGTTGATGTGCCTGGTATAAGATGGTACAGCCCCTTTGTCCCAACTGGTTTAATTTTTTTATCAATTTATCACATTTATGTGAAATTTATTTTGTAAATTCAATGACTGCTATGTCTTATACCAGTCTGTTTTTTAACCTCCTCTGCTGTTTCTTCCTAAATCTCCTTCTTGATACGGTGTTTTGTGGAGGGAAGAAAAGTTAGGAGGGGAAAAAAGTCAGTCTTCCATGTTTGAAATTCTGTTATTGGTTAAGGCACAGATAGGCATCAAATTAAATTGTAGGGACACTTATATCTTACACTGAATTAAGCTTGACTGTGTGACTAAGATTTTTTTTATGTGTTGTCAAATTTTAAAGATAGGTTTAATTTGTCTGGCTGTTCCTTCAGAATTAGCCTTCTCAAGGTCCAAACTGTGCTTTTACTCCATTTGTAATGTCTTAATATAGCTTGACATTTTATTCTATTAATAATACTTAATATTTTAATATCCAGCAATACTGCATTTTCTATCTGAATAATACAGATGACTTTGTAAAGACAGGAAATGACAGTGTACCTGAAACCCTGAGAAGTTGGTTTTTTTTCAGTGATACTCTTTAATTGCAGTCAGTGTGCTGTGTATGCCTTCACAGCTGAGGTGTGCACAGCCTGTCTTGCTTCCCTCTTTTCCAGGCATTTACTGCTGGAGTACTCTAGCCACCCTTTTTTCTTTACCTTAGCTCTGCATGGAGCTCAGGGTAATGCTCCTTGCCTTTCAGAAAGGTCCAGCAGCTTGTTCTCAGCAGCACCTGAACGTAGCATGCTAGTTCTGAGCAGCATGCAGAGTAAATTCAGATGTGTTTAACTCCAGGCAAAATTAGCTTCTCTGCTTCAAACACAGTGTCCTACCAGGTCTGTTATGGACTATGTAAAGGAAGATACACTATATTCTCTGTAGCAAATATGATTTCTTTGCAATGAATGGTCATGCCCCATTTGGTTAAAAAACTTGCTTATGAAAACAGTATCTGTTGTCGTCCTCACTTTGTCAAGATGCTATTTGTAAATGCTCTGGAGTCTGCAGCATGCTGCCACAATACTCTGCCTGTGAGCAGGCAGGGGAGGGTCAGAGAGGAAGGCACAAAGCTGTGGAGGATGTAGGCTTAGCTGTGCTGTCAGGGACAAAGCAGAGGAAAGCTTCTCCAAGGAAACGGAAGCAGGAAGGTCTGAGCAAAGGCTTTGAAACTTAGCTTGTGTTTTTTGTCTCCTTGTGAGTAAAACTTTAATGTGGGTTGCCTGGCTTTGTAATCCTAGCTCAAAACCTAAATCGTCTGGTGAAATAGGAAAGCTGGATCAATTTTTTTTAGCCCTCTTGCCTTCCTTTCAGATAGTCCTCTTTTAAGACTTTTTCTTTTTTCATAGAAACTGAATTCCTCAACTGCTTAAGTACAGTAAATCCAATTTGTTGCAGCTGCTTTATTTCCTCACTGAAAGGAAGTTGAAGATTAAAATTTAATCTTTGATCCTGGCAAGTTTCTTTCCTAGAATGTGAAAACTGAGAATGCTAATCCTTTCCTTTTAAAGTTTTAATGGATCCTGCTATCAAACCCTAATTCACATTAGCTATGCTTTTATTTGTAATGCTTCCTGTCTGTCCTCTGCTTCTCTCTCAAGTTTGAGCTGCAGTTTGAAATCCTTAGTATTGCAGTCTGGTTGATTTTCAGGTCCTTCTTTTTTCAAGTTGTCTGCGTGTGGTTTTTTGTTTTTTTTTTAATAGCATAGAAAAAATATTACGTATTCTGAGAGATGTTAAAACTTTTATTTAGGCAGTGTTTTGAATTTTGTTTTTGTGTAATCTTTTCAAGTTTGCTGCAATATTGTAATCACGTTCTGTTTTACAAGGGTATGAGTTGACAGCAAGAGGGGAAGTTCTGTTTTTAGTGAAGCAGAAACCAAAGAAGACATGGGTGTTTCCTTTTTGCAAATAAAACTAGGAAAAGTTCAGCTGGGTGTAGGACATAGACAAAGAGACTCCTGCAATTCAGAGAGAAATATACAAGGCAAGGTACAGAATTATGCACAATTAAACAATTTGCAATTAAGCCTCCAACATGATTATTCTATTCTTAGAATCCATGTGGGTTTATTGCACAAGTGAAAGCCAAAAGTTTCTGGGTTGATAACAGCCTGAAGGAAAGGGCTTACTCTACAAGATGCAGTAGATAGGGAGGCATTTATTTTTAAACCCTCATATTTTAATATCTTATTCCAAACTGTTAAAAAGGGGGGTGAAAAGGTTTACTTTAAAATAAACCTTAACATTCTAAAAAAAGTTTAAATCTTTTGAAGCTATTGGTGTCTTCAAGGATGTGTTGGAATATTTACAGCAAAATGTTTTCTGACTCCAAAATGAAAATTACTCACTTTTGTAAGGAGTCTGCCTTCTGCTCCCTTCTCCCCTGCACTCCGTTTGGTGGATTAGAGACCCATAGGGACTTTTTTTTTCACCATTTTGCATACTTAATGACATTAGCATGGCAGTGTATCCCCTTCTAGGAGTCTAATATGTAATACTAAAATCTGTTTTTATAGTGGCATCTTTTCTCCCTTCTCCCATAGATTCACTTCTATGGATAAAGGCATTGTATAGAGGTACCAAGCAAGAAAGCTTTAAATAAGTTACTTGGACATTAGCACCTTATGCATTCCAAATTCCAGAATATTTGTCCAATGTAGAATTTAAAAATTGGGAACAGGGTAAATAAAAGGCCTTACAAAATAATAATAAGTATTGAGCCTCTGAAGGCCTCAGTACAATGCAGTTGCAAATGATGTGTATTCATAGTAGAAAAGCATATTGTGTGTATTATGAGTTTCTTCTGTTAATATACCTGAACTGTGGCAGAAAAAGAATACTTGCTTTGGCATAACAATACAGCAGACATCAGTGTCCTCCTCTTCTAATTCCACAAAGAGAATTCTCTCATGTCTGGAACCTCAGGTGAACCTGAGACTTTGTTTTCATAAAAGAGTTTTAATAACTTGGTGCTGCAAATGGAGGGATTAGAAAAAAAACAGGTAAAAATTATGGTAAGTAAATTGTGGTGCATAATCATTAACTTCTGGATTTATGACACCGTGTCTAAATTTGATCTCTTTGTGCTTTGTCTGTTTACTTAATAACCTTGCATTATCATTTGCTTCTGAGAGTCACAGGGTTTTGTTCTTCATTTCTTAACCTTCATACTAATCTACTGTACATTTGCTTCTGTATTCTGGAAGATACTGATGGGAAAAGCAAGTATTTAATATTGCTTATACATAAATGAGAAAAGTTGACCAGAATTTAACTTTTTCTAATATATTTAATGCAAGTTACATGAAGTTCAATACCAAACTAAATGGGCTTTAAATTGCAAGTAGTAAAAAAGCCTTATTTTTTCAAGGATGGAAGAACAGTGCCAAGTTAGAATGGGGCAGAGAGGCTAGTTCTGTATTTGCAGACATTATTTTATCATTGATATACTGAAGGAGTGTTTCTGTGATTCGTCAGACAAAATAAATTGATATTTAAATTATCCTAAACTTTGGATTTATTTTGCTAGATGTATTGGTTTAAATAAATCAGATCAGGAATTAAGTTTCATCCAGTAAAAAAAGATTAGCAAATTCTTTTTATACTTTTACAACAAAATTATAGGTTTCTCTAAAATACAAATAGCTTGTTCAAAAGAAGGGTAAGTTACAGATCAGTGTGCATACACAGGATTGCAAAAATTTTGGAGGGTTTTTAGATTATGGATGGTATTTGTAAATTTAGGTTGTAGTTTGTTTTTCCAGTTTTAACTTTGTGCCTTGTGTTTGTTCAATATTTTGGTAAAATAAAGCACAGTCCAAATGAGTTCCAGAAAGGCTTTAAATACATAAAGTGAAATGCCTGAAGTTATAACCAAGGAAATACAGTCAGTGTGCTCCCTGATTCCTGAGCAAGAAGCTTTTATGAGCTGCTGTTCTGTTTTGGCTAGCAAGTGGTTGAGATATAGATAGGTGTTTTTTCTGTTGGTCACATTTCTGTTCTTATGCAACCACTTAACATTGTAATTTTTCATCATGTTTTTATCCAAATTGTAACTCAAATTACATTGCCGAAGATTTTTATTTGCCACCATTCACCCCTTCCCATGTCTCCATTTCTAGTGTTAGTCTCTGTGGGTTTTTGTTTCGGGTTTTTTTCACCCCTTTGAAAAAAATACCCAAAGTAACTTAACCATTTTAAGGTTGTTTCTCCTGTTTTTACTGAATTCAAAGGAATCAAGTTAAAGTGATATAAAAGTTATTGAGAATACCAGTTTTCCTCATCTGTTAACAAGAAAGATCTTGATTTATTTTTTTTCCATGCCCTTGTAGAAATGTTTTTTTGAAAGGAATTCAGCTATAAACAGATACGTTGTATTTACGTCACTGACATAAGGGAAAAAGAATCCTTAAATGACAAACTGAGTTTGAGAGGATATTTACAGAAGGCAGATTAGACAATCTGTCCAAAAAAAACTTGTTTGCTAAGAGTCCTCCATTTCCCAGCAGAGGTGATCTGATAGTGGAAGAACTGACTTTAAATCTGCTCTTTACCTTTTCAGTAGTTTGGTTGCTGATCAAGTTCAGTATTCTGGTCTTCTGTCAAGACCTGCTATCTGGGAAAATTGGTTGTGTTGTGCCTGTTATCCTCCCCTGGAGAATCAGGCCTGGTTATTTGTCCATGGACATGAAGAGTGTCAGTCACATGCTGCAGTGCTATTTTAGTGAGCATATGCAAAGTTAACATATTATGGTATGTTTTGATCCATTCTGGATGTCTCTGCTCAGAAACAAAATCTTCACTGCAGTTAGACAAGAACTCAGGAGTCCAGCTGCTGGTTTTTGCTGACAGTATAAACTTCCTCAGGTTATCCAAAGATCAAAAAAATTGAGGGCTGTATAAAATTGGTAACTAATTTTGTTAGGGTATAGTTCAAGATCTCTCTAAGAGACAATAAAGGAGGATTAAAAAGATGCTGAAGAAGCTCAAGGGTATCTGTTCTGTGACACAAGTAATACCATTGCTGTGACACACAAAGATCTGTTGGTCAGTCAGAATAAGAAAATATGTTGCAGTAGGACATTCCTGCTTTTTTTTTTCACTGCAGCAACTGCCTTTAGAAAGTCTGCTGGCATCTAACAGCTCTGGCATTTAGTTTGGGGAACAGTGTGTCAGTGTACAGGGCACAAATCTGAGAGACATGGTATATTGCAGCATCAAAATCTACTGGTAAGTAACTCATTTTCATACCTGCTGATCTAATTTCTCAAAGTCCAATGACATACCAGTCCAGACGGCTCACTGTGTGCTGCAGTACTGACAGCTTGGAAGTTCCCTTTTTATTTTGGAGTTGCTTTTCAGATTTTAGTTATATTCATGTATGCTATCAATTTGAGTTTGCATTCCATATTTTACTATCCTAAATAGTTTTTAAAGCTTGTTCTTTATGTGAATGTTCTTATTTTTTTTTTTAAGCTTTTATTTTCACTTTTACTTTTCACTACTCAGGTAGTTCTTGAACTGGAACACTCATCTGATGTAATTCCCTTTCTTAGGGAATTAGTCTGTTTGGTTTATTTCCTGTCTTCATCTGCTGGTAGGAGGGCAAATTGCCAACTGGACTGGCATTTTCTGGATTTGGAGAAATTAAACTTGCAGGTAAGAAATTACTGATTTTTCACAGGTATAATTGGAAACAAATCTGAGTTTTGTTTTATTGAACAAAAAAGCCTATGTAAATGGAACTTTTGGAATAGCCTTCCAATGAATCTGCATTTGATCCAAGAGAAATTTGAAATCCGGTATAGCTGAAATGAGACCAGAAATTTTATGTGGTTACACAGGAAAGGCTTTTCTGTATTAGCTTGGGCTAAACATGAGATTAAATTTTATTTACTTATTTATTTTTAAATTCCCAGAGGTAATATAGTTACGGTATAGTAAGTGACCAGATATAATCACTTACATAATTTCTGTTGTGCATGCAGGAACCCAACATACAGGCTGTCTTTTGTCCCTCTCTCTCACTGTTAAGTCAGGTCACAGTTTCAAGATGCTTAAGTCTTAAATGTGTTAATTCAAAGCAGTAATTTTTTAGTGTCTTGAGAGGCAGCTGAGCTGCCAAAAGCAATGTTAGTGCAAACAGAAGTGTTTGTAGGTTTATCTTGGGAATTAAATTTTAAAAACATAAACACAAAACAAAACAACAACCAAAAAAAGCTTAGTCAAAAAAAAAATTAAATAGCTATTTTTGATGCATCATTTACACAGTGGACCCTAACATGATTGTGCCAGAACTGAAAGGCAGCAGAGATGGAAATGGGCAGTAATTTGTCAATTGCATCTTATTTTTTGTGTGTACCTTACAAAAATATATCCTGCCTGTGCTTAATACTCTCAAAATAATAAATCATTAAATAAACATCTAAAAATAATAAAAGTTGAGTATATCTGCAAGTAAATGTTCTGGAGAGTACCTGACGAACAGGGCAAGTGAACAGTAGAGGAGAAGGATGTTTATTGGAAGACTTCACTAGTCTCACATTTCCTCGCTTCTTAAATACACAATTAAAGAACTGAAAGAGCATGCAGAGATATTTCTAGGAATAGCTTCTGTTATTCTTGAATAAACGTAAGTAAATTTACAGGCCTGGAGGGAGCATGTGTATCTACAGACACTTATTTCCACCCTGGGAGTATGTTAGTATTGATTAGTTAATGACTCATCAGTAATCTTTTGTAATAGGCAGGAATTCTTTAGCAGGATGTTTTTACTGAACAGGTTTCTTTGTTACTGAAGAGGAGCCTAATTTTAATAGTAGTTCTTTGTATAGAGAACAAAAAATATAAACGTAAGGCAAATATTTGCTAGTTTTTAATTACGTACTTTAGTACTAAGATGTTCTCATTGCTTTTGCTGATTGTTTTGCCAAAGAAATTATTACTTGCAGTAGTATTTTCAACTTGTGTGGAGTTTTTCTTTTTTTCAGATATTAAAAAAATCCCACCATAATTCAAGTGTCATAAATGTTATCCTGGGACAAATGGCGAGACTGTGTATGTTATACTTCCCTTATATATATATGCATTGTGGAAAAATCTATGCTGTGAAGTAGTACAAAGGGTATTTGGTCATTTTAAAAGAAATATCCTGGTTTCAGCTGGGATAGAGCTAATTTTCTTCCTAGTAGCTAGTACAGTGCTGTTTTTTTGGATTCAGTTTGAGATTAATGTTGGTAATAGATGTTTTGGTTGTTGTTGAGTGTTCTTTCTCTGCCTATCTCTTCACTATTTCTTTATTTTATAATGTTTACAGAACTTGAAACGCTATAGGAAGTTATCTTACAGAAGTGTTGTTTGGGGTAAGGACTGCTAAGGGTACAGCTGTTTACTTTTTGCAGATTATGAAACAGTTACTGCTACTTTTCTGCCAATATGATTGTAAAGAGATGGAAATAATTGTGGACACAGAGGATATCAGTTAGTTGGATGAGAGAGGGAAAGCGCACAGGCTATCAGGCAATCATGAATTTTTTCACGCCTAGATTAGAGAATGTACCATAAATGGGTTTATCGCCCCTGATCTCATAATCAGTTCTTATGTAATCTTCCTACACTGTACAAAACCTTCAGCACTCTACAGTCCCACTCTGTTAGTCCAGGATACTCTGTTCAGCCGTACCTCACACATTGCCTGTCTTTCATTCAAAAAACAGCCTTACAATCTCTTATTAAGAGCCACTGTATACTCCGTGTAGCACTGCCTTCCTGAGATTATTACTTTTAGCCACTGTTTTTATCTTCTTTTCCAGACTGAAGAAAAGGACCTAACAGCTTGGTGTATATGCTTGATTTCACTCAGGTTTAATTGTATTTCCTTGTTTTTTAACTTCTTCCTTTAGTAAATCCTATTGCCTCTCTTACTTACTCTTTTTTCTTTTTGGAGTGTCCTTGCTTTTACTCCTATATTAAATGGCTTAATATACTGTCTTACAAACCTTATCTTGCAGCATCTTTCAATCTTCACAGCTACAAAACCAATAGAGCCATATTTTATTGAACTTTATTTAAAAAATAGAACTACATATTCATTGCAGTCCTGGTGTGAGGATAAGTCCTGCCTCAAACCCTGCAGCACCTCTGCAGAGAGTTGGCCAGCCTGATTACAGTGTTTGTATTCTGGGAAACAAGAGCACTACTGTAGAAATTCAGTATGCCTTGGATAAAATAAGTTGTTCTCCTTTGAGAGCTCTTAACCTCTAGAAAGCATTTCTTTTGTCTGAACGAGAGCAGGACAACACTAGATAGTCTTGCACAGCTTTTTTTTTCCCATTGAGTTTTGAAATTTTTATTTTTTGCTTTTTTTTTCATTAAAACTTGACCATATTTTCTTCCTTTTTAACTTTTTCCTGTAGTAAATGCTTTTGTATCCACCTCTTTTCCTCTTTTGGGGTATTTGTAGCAGAATCATCTTTCCTCATGGTGATTAAGACTGTGAGGATTCTGTGTGCTGTGTTGACATGGCACTTAGGGACATGGTTTAGTGGTGGACTTGGCAGTGGCGGGCTTATTGTTGGACTCAAGATCTTGAAGGTGGTCTTTTCCTACTTAAATGGTTCTGTGTTTCTGTGCTGACTCTTCAAATAAGTTTGATTAAACAAAAGCAATGACAGTTTTTGCATATCAAGAGAATTGCTGTCCACAGGCAATGCCTTTATAATGGCTCTCTGCTGCAGTGGAATCTTAGGATATTTGAAAAATATCTGCAAAAGAGCAAAGAGCTGAATCATCTACAAAGCTGATAAAATAGGTGATAACTAATAGCATCTGGTATGAATATTTTGTCTAACTTACTGTCTATACTACTACTTTTTATGTATTTGATACTGTTCTTGGACTGATTTTATAATTTCAAATCTATTTTTACATATTTTTAAAGATTCAAAATTAAAGTTTTAAGAGGATAATATTTATTTCTGTATCCTACTTGATGCCTGGTTTTCTTCCTGAGCATGGTGGAGTGGTTTAAGAAGTGATTGACTGAAACTATCTTTAAATGTTATGTTAAAATTTCTGGAGAAGTTTGGCGAGTCTTTGCTTCAGAATTTCTTTGTTCACACAGAAAAGGTGAAACTTCAGGTTAGTAGGGTGTAAAGATTTGTGGAGTATAGAAATATAGATACATTCAATATATGTCAAATGCAAAACTTCCACTGTTAGCAACTTGTCTGTAGATGTGTGTCTGTGATCATGTGTCTGTGATAGTGTACCGGGGTTGTCCAAATGGAAATTTGCATGTACGTGTTACGTGTGTATTTACATATAGGCACTGTGGGCATAGTCATATAAACTGTGTCCTGTTCTGAAACTTCTGTGAAAACATTCAAGATGTCCTTTTGAATAAGGAGGTGATGTAATGTACCTGGCAAACCTCATAAGAACTTGCTATCTTGCTGTTTCACTTTCCTCAAATCAACAAACCTGTAACAGCCCTGTGTAATGCTCAGTGTTCCCCAGGGGATTAGGGTTATTTCGTAGGGAAGTGAATCCCATTGAAGATACTTGAAATTATTGAGAGCTTTGGGTTAGTAAAGTGGTTATTCCTGTAGATGTCTTAGGAGGGTGAGGTTGTGGATCCCTGGGTAGAAAAGTTGATTGTTTACTTGTGTGAATGCTGAGGGAATTTAGTCATCTTGAAGGAAGTTTCTTGAAACTAGTTTTAATCATGATTGTGCTTAATCCCCTTCTCATGCAATAAAACTCTGAATCTGTTTACTCTGTGAAACTCAGCTGCTAAAAGTTCCTTACTTTGTTTTGTGGGAAATTTTTGGCTCTTTGGGCACTGTTATTTGCCCTTACAGAAGTTCCTGTCTGAACAGTTCAATACCACCAGAATAATAACTGTATTGTAAAAATAGACCTGTTTAAAATGTTATTGGAAAATTAATGTAAATATATGTGTGCCATGAATAGTTACTTAATTTGCTGTGCAGTTTGGCATTTCAGATAGCAACATGGCATTTGGTTTTGAACTTCTGAGTACATTTGGTATGGAAATGAGTAAATTAGCTTTTTGCTTAAGGCCAGAGATAGTCAAACTCCTTGTGGAGCAACATTTTACTATTGTCTAGTATTTTGTGGATTGGAGGACCTACAAAATCCAATTACAAAATTACACAATTACAAAATGCTATTGCTTTTATTTCTAGTTATTCTACAGCAGTATAAGGGCAGATCAAAGGTTGCCTTGTGCTATCGGGAAAAGGCTGGTCTTGTCTTGGAGCCTGAAAAACTATGTACTTTCCTTAAGTCAGTACATTCAGACTTTTGGCAGGTGATTTCCAATCCTGGCATATTAGCTTCTTCAGTTCTAGAATTTTAGAAGACTAATTTTGCTGTCTTGGGAATATGAGGCAAAAATAATTTAAGCATTTAAGGTATTCAGTTTACCTTTTTATATCAGTTACAGACATAGTTACTAGAAACTGTAAGGTGATAGAATAATTATGTATTATATTTTGCCTGAAAGCATACACTGGAATTAACATGTCTGGTTTTTAGCTCATTGTGGAAAAGTATTGAAGGGGAGATGCAAAAATTGATGTCGAGGGAAGCACATCACAGTCACACAGTGGGCTTGCAAAATAGGTGGCCTGTCAATTACCATTATGCTGGCAGAAAGAACCTTTTAAATGCAGTTGCTTTTCTTTACTGCTTTTGTAGAAGGATTCAAATATCAACTTTTTTGGTGCCTAAATATGCCTCAATGTGTTTCTAAGTTGCTTCCCCTAGGAAAAGCAAACAGTCTAAGGTGCTTTGTGAAAATTGCAGTCTGTTGGTCACTTGAAGTAGAATATCTGGATGGTCACTAGTGGTGCTCCCCTAGGCTTGGTTTTGGGGTCAGTCCTGTTTAATATCTTTGCTGATGATCTGGACGTGGAAATTGAGATCACCCTCAGTAAATTTGCAGATGACACTAAGCTGGGTGGGAGTGTTGATCTGCTGGAGGTAGGAAGGCTCTGCAGAGCGATCTGGAGAGACTTGACCAATGGGCTGAAGACAACTGCATGAGGTTCAAGAAGGTGAAGTGCCAGGTCCTGCCCTTAGGTCACAACAACCCTGTGCAGTGCTACAGGCTGGGGGAGGAGAGGCTTGAGGACTGTTTGGCAGAAATCACATCCTGTGAGGAACATCTGGGGGAGCTGAGGGTGTTTAGTCTGGGTGGAGGCTCAGCAGGTTCCTCATCGCTCTCTACAGGTTCCTGAAAGGAGTTTGTAGTGAGTGCGGGTCGGTCTCTTCTGCTGTGGCTACACTGACAGGACCCCAAGAAATGGGTTTAAGATGAGGCTTAAGAGGGGAGAGTCAGTTTAGATACTAGAAAATTTTTTTTCACTGTTCAGGTGGTCAGGCTGGAATAGGTTGCTCAGGGAGATGGTGGGGTCACCATTCCTGGAGGTGTTTAAGAGGCATCTGTGTCTGGCACTGGGTAATATGGTTTAGGGGTTACAGGGGCAGTGCTAGGTGATGGTTCGACTGGATGATCTTGAAGGTCCCTTCTAACCATGATGATTCTATGATCATCTATGTCCTGGTTTTCCTTTATCTTAAGGAACTGCATTTAATAGATTCTTTTTTGTATTCACAGAACTGTGCTAAAGAATAATGACTTGAGATCAAGACAAGAATTAACTACTCACCTCACCAATCAGTGGCCTTCCCCAGGAGCTCTGGATGTCAATGCTGTTGCCTTGGACACTCTACTCTATAGAAAGCACAATCAACAATGGGATGAGTAAGCTTCATATTTATTTTGATTCTCCTTTAGAGGAACAGGGAAACTGAAAATTACATATTTCCCTCAGCATACTTTGGAACTTATCCTATTGGAGTCACCTGTTACAATGTACAAAGATCATTGGTAACTGCAATCAGTTTCTCTTGCTTTCCATAAAAATTTTATTCCTTTGGATCAATTTTCTTAAAAAGGGCAAAAAAATAAATCATTGCTTTAGGAAAGAACTGGCTTAGGAAATAAACAAAAATAGTGTTTAAGAGAAGAAAGATTAACTGCATAGGTTTTTTTAGAAAACTTTTTAAGGAGAGTTGAAGATACCTAGTTAGATCTTTAAATGTGTTGCTATCAAATATTACTTGCTTTGCAGGAAAAGTTTTCAAAGTCTGGACCAACTTTCAGCAGAAGTTAGTCTTTCTCAATCCTCTCTGGATCCAGGTCACTCACAGGAGGGGAAGCAAGATGGAATTAACTTGTTAAATGAAGGTACAGAGCCAGTCTAATGTCTTTCTTTAATTTTGTTCTTCATAGCTCTGAACTTCAGTCCCTGTGAGACAAATTTTCAGTGTGAAGAAAATACACATTGAAAAACATATTCATTATGCTAAGTGTTTCAGTTTCCCTAAGGACTCTGCTTCAAATAAGTTTGGATTTATGAAGATACTCACCCTAGTCCTCTGTATTTAAAGCTAAGCTTCAAATATGTTGTACATCTCTTCCTTCTCCATCACAGTCAGCTTCACTACAAGGAGGATCTGCTGACATCTTTCTGCTACAACAAGCTCCTTGTTTCCTTTGTTTGGTTTTAAAATAATGATTAAATGCACTGGATTTGCAACTACCGCTGTCATTCTTACATCTTGCATTTAACATTTATCTGGAGATGTAGCCTGACAGTGTTTTTATTAAAACAGAGAGAGGAACATGATATGAACTGTCTATGTAGATGTAATATATGCACACACCCACTTTCAAACCTGGATGCTTATCAAAGCTTAGCTGCTCCATCTTGTGGGCAATTCTGAAAATGCAGGAAAAATGTTGGAAGATTTGTGAAATAGTAATATTTTGGGTATAGAATATAAATTGTTATAAAAGAATACTTTTTGTATCTCATTAATTCTAAGCTTTAAACAGATTTGCCAATACAAAATCTTAGTGTTACATAAGTGCTAGAATTTCTTTTTTTTTTAAATATCAAGGATAAAAAATTTTGAAGTTTTGGAGTTTTTTTTAACTGTAAGCAGTATTAAAATCTAATTTAATTCAAGACTGATTTCAGCCCAGCTGGTAAAGCATGGGTAGAGATCTCTGTACCACCTGGATAGGGAAGGTGTGTAAGTTATCTTCCCAATTGCATTTATGAAACATGCCTGTGCTGAAGCGTACTATGGAATTCACAGTAGTGTAGGTTAAACAGCTTTTTCTGGTCTTTCAATTTTTTATGGTCAAGTAATTTTGTGCTGCAAAAATTATTAGCTTAATTGTTATTTTTCATAACAGGAAAGGAAGATACTCCATCATTGCTTGGTCTTTGTGGCTCTCTTACATCAGTAGCAAGCTACAAGTCTCTCACAAGTCTGAAATCAAGTGAATACCTTGCAAGTCCCACAACAGAGATGACAAGTCCAGGCTTAACACCATCTTGAGATGCACACAAGAAGGAAGAGCTTTCTGTTGTATGCATTTGGTTTATGTACCGTAAGATGACTTGAAGACTGCTAGTTCTGAGTTTAAAAAAAGCTGCTTTATTTTTTTTCTTGTCATGGATACCTTTATAATTCACAAATTTGCTTTTTCTTTCCCCCAGAGGACTTTTTAGATACTCTATTTTAGTCTAGAATTATTTAAATCTCTTTGTCAGGTACAGAATGTATAATCTGATGTCTACGACTGATTTTTTTAAATGAAACAGTTGGAAATCAGACCATACTTAAATAATCAGCTTTGTTTCTCCTTGCACTAGCCTGGACCACCTCTAGCCATGTACTCTGCAGTGCTTTAAATATTTATCAACTCCTGCAGAACAGACAGGGAATCCTGAACACCAGTCTTTGTAGGCAAATAAATACCTAAAAATCCAGCTTTTCATCTGTGTATGTTGTGTAGGACGTCAGATAGCATATTTAACCTATCAACAGCTTTTCTCAAGTTGACTCAGTGTTAGGTTTTGCATTCCTGTTAATATCATGGCACTTAGGAGATGTCCCAGTCACACTGAAACACAAACTCTTGAAATTGCATGTGAATAACAAATGTAACTTGATCATATAAATCAAGCATACATAGTGATTTCTAAATGGTGAGCAAAATCACTAAATGCTTTTAAGTGGCCTGGGTTACAGATAATCTAACGTTATACAAAAGGTTCTTGCTGAAAAGATGGGGACTATTGATGATGGGGGTAAGCATCTTGTGAAGTTTGGATTCTGTGTTCATTGGCAAGATCCCAAGGAGAGTGAAAAAGGGGAAACAATGTAATGACTGTATTAGTGCGTTAAAAGACTTTTCTCATCCCTGTAGTAGTCAGTATTTTTCTTGCTTAGGTAATACAGCAGAACTTCTGTAAGTCAGTTTTCTCAAATTACTTGCCATTGATTTAAATTACTGATAGGAGAAAAAAAAAAAGAGACATTTTTTTAAATCTAACTCACTTTCCAGATTACCCTACAGTTTCAAAGTTTGCAAAATAATTTTTGAATTGCAAACTATATTCTTAATTCTTTGTAAGATACAATGGATCCTTTATCTATGAATTTTGCTAATCAAGGTAATGCTTATCAGTATGATTAGTAAATTTTTAAACAAAAGTGAAATGCATGTAAGTATGTTGTATTTATAAGTGCTAGGGAAAATGCTTTTTTGTGCCAAAGAAGTTTCATACATTGTTTACATGAGTAGCTGCAATACAAGACAGATTTTTAATTATTGCTTACTCCTAGGTGTTTACAGTATGTCACTACACTCTGTACAGGTTTAGTTGATTTGCCTCTTGTGATGATACCTTGGCACTACTACTTTAAACTGGTCATCATAGGGAGGGCTTGAAAGAAAGATGATTCATTCTTACCTTAACTGAAATATTTAGTCTTTTTAAGTATGAGGCTATGCATTTCTGGAACTCAAGGCACTGTTGGATTTAGCTGGAGGATAAGAATCCATCTCCTCAACTCTAGTTGAGGAGGTCGCTACATCCATGGCAGGGTACACAACCACTGATGCTATTTTAATGCAGAATTTTAAAGCAGTTTTACAAAACCACCAGGTCTTTCAAGCCCTCATATACCTACACAGGTAATTTCTCTGTAATAAACTCTGACCATTAAATCATACACCTTCAGAATGTCCATTACTTCATGGAACTCTTTTTTGTTATCACATTAAGCACCTGTTTCTTGAGTAACATTATTAAATATAAATTTGTAAACTAGAGATTCATTTTTATTACAAATAAAATGAGGGAATCCAGATTCCATAAGGTAACATTCTGCATCAATGTACAGTGATTAAATTGGTCTTTTTTGCTGTTAAACACTTCTCACACCACATCAGTGTTTTGGAGGGGGCAGTAATCATGATCTTCAGTCATGTTCACTGATGGCTCTTTTCTTAGAGCTACATGTGTCGTTTAGCTGAAGTCTTTTATGTAGTCTGACGTGTTTCTGGGTGTCATTTTGTGCATAGGCAATCAGTTATGTGCATCTTTCTCAGTTCTAAACATTATCCATTTTTTAAAAAAGAATTTTGAACCGCCAAAACTGTATGTTTTGTTGCCTTGATGTTCCATAAGTGTTGCATGTAAATTAAAAATTTTGTATCATCACTAGTTAAAATTTGTTGTCTCTGTTTTAATCACACAGGATAAAGACCATTCACTAAATGACAGCATTACTGAGTTTAAAGCAAATACTTTTCTTCTACAAGGGGAAGACTGCTTTATATCATTCAATGTCATCTAGTATCTGCTGCTACTATTTCCTCTTAGTCCTTATTTTGTAAATTTACGTTCAAAAGTCACAGTGGAAGAACAGTGTTAAGCATCTCCTCTGGTAGCACCATGGTACCTAATGTCTTTACAAGTAGAGCATTTTTC
Source organism: Rhabdornis inornatus (assembly GCA_013397075.1). Lineage (NCBI taxonomy): Eukaryota > Metazoa > Chordata > Aves > Passeriformes > Rhabdornithidae > Rhabdornis > Rhabdornis inornatus. The sequence goes on along the minus strand of VWZS01006228.1, from coordinate 2,950,368 downwards.
AGTATGTGAGGAATTTTTACCATGGACTGAACTCCCATTTCTTGGGTAAAGCACACCCAAATGTCAGTGTCTTAATGATCTGACTACTGAGGTGCTTTGTAGCAGTAGCTCATTAAAATACACAAAAAAAATTAGAATTCAACAACTGCATTGAAAATGCATGAAAGGAGGGAGGTAGTGAGGGTAGTTAAAAAATAATTTAAATCATACAGAGGCAGCTCTGATTTAGTAATTTGAGTGCCTACAGGCAAGTGCAGTGCTGCAGCTGTTCCCACCAGGAGTGCAGCACACTAGGGCAGAGACTGGCTGTGCCAGTGGCAGCAATTTGAACATGCTCTTCCCTTCAGAGGGGCACAGGGCTGAGTCAAGCTGGCATGGAATCACCTCTCCTTATGCTAGCAACCTTGGTCTTCGAGACAGGTGACCCCACACAAAGTGTGCACGGCCTGGCCCTGCCTTGGAGCGTTGTGACAGTAACTTGCACCTCCCAGAAACGTGAAGGAGTGTTCCTGCAGAGTATCTGTGGAGGCCTTTGGCTTCAATGCATGGGTGTGCTTTAATTTCTTTGAGTATTACCTTAAACAAAAAGCCCCTGGTGCCCCAGCAGTGTATGCACCATGCTCTCTCAGTGTCTAATGAGCATAAGTATTTTTCCAGTTTGACAGAAGTTTTCATTTAAAATAAACCTGAGAAGCTTTTATAATATGCACTTACACAAAACAGAGCTGCAAATAACAAACATGTATAGAATTAAACACATAACAAGCAGCAAGAATAAATATTTATTGATTTCACTCTGTTATCAACCTCCTTACTGAGTAATAAATATATCTTACAATTGGAAACCCCAACATTTTTAAACATAATTTTAAAATCCAACTAAAATGTTTAATCATGACTGAAAATTTAACACAGTGGAAGTAATTATTCTTCATTGCTATGTCCAGCCTCAATTTTTCTTCTCTTCCTTCTTTTTTCTTTTATTCTTCCTTCCTTTTTTCTCTCCAGCTGCAAGAGAAGTCATAAAATCTTCAATGATAGTTTAAGGGTGACGTGTATTTTCTTAGTCTTAATAAAAAGAGTGAATTAATCCTTTGTGAAAGTTAAAAATGAAACTTTATTTAGTTACCAAATGTAATGGTAGAAATTCACTGGGAATTCTAAAAAAAATCTTCACAGATTTAAGTTTGGCACAACTTCTATCATATACTTTGACTTCATACAATTGGATGAAGAATTAAGGATGTCAATTCTTTTTTTCATTTAAATGAGAAAAGAAAGACTTTCCATATTCATACGTGTTGAGCATTATGGCACAAGCAGGAGCAACTTTAAACAGCCGTGGAGTAATACCTGCCCAGAAGAGAAAGGGAAGTATTCACTATTATTTGTTTTCAGACCCACGTGCTGCAGTACAATGTGTTGATCACAATATATTAATACCATAGTATATCAGTTTAGAGCTGGGATTCTACCTGCTCACATGCCTCAAAATACTGAATTTGCTGGCTGTAGGTATTACCAGTATAATAACCTTATGCCCTCACCTCTGGCATCTTGTGTGGTCTGCCTGCCTTAAGTCCATTGTGTCTCTGCCCCTTCTGACGCCATGCAGCTGGAGCACCTGAACTTGCAGGGCTCCTGTGCTCCAGCACACAAGAGGTGGCCTCTACTAAAATGAAGCATCCTGGTCACATGTACAAGGGATGGAATTTTAGTGTTAAATGTCTCCCATTACAGTCAACTGTGATCTTGTCAGTGGAGGTTAGAAAGTGATTCAGTTTAGAGGAAGGGAAATAAGGCTGAATCCCCTTGTGTGCACACAGCCAGCCCTCTACTTCCCCTTGAAAGGCAAAGACATCTGCAGAGAGCCAGCTCAGATGACCCATGACCTATGGAGAACTTGTGTTGCTTTGGAACAGCAGCAAGGAGCCAGGCAGACCAACCCCAGCCATCTCAGCTATGTGTGGCCAACTCAACCAAAGTGGTGGCTGATCAAGAGTATTTCTAAACTCTGCTACCCATGTGTCAAGCCTTAAGTGTAATTATTTTAATCTACTAACTGAATTCAACATCAATAATATTGATACTTTGTGGTATCTTGCATCAGTGCTCTGAAATACGCAAAGCCTGTTACCCCGCTATGCCATCACTGTACAGCGAGTAAAGCAGTTTAATCTCTTTCAGCAAACACTAGTCGTGCAAGGCTTAACCAGCTGTGCAGCCATTCATACAAGGGCCCCCCAATGAGTCAGTGCAGTGTGGTGAAGTCTGGTAAGTATCCTGGATTTGGAATGTCTCTTGCAGATGGTCATTTTAGTATGAACTACAATAGGATTTTATCTCAATATCATTTTAATGTTAGTATCTTGTCATTTCCACCTCAGGCTGCCAGAGTCATGAAGGAGAGGGATAGTGTTTTCTCTTGTCTTCCTCTGATCACCAACATACCTATAGAAGCTTTTCTTGTTGCCCTTGACATCCCTGGCCAGATTTATTTCCTAACCTGATCCCTGTCTGCTTGGACCATTTCTCTGTGACAGGTTACCTGTCCTTGCTTCCACCCTCTGCTGGCTTCCTTATTGTGTCTGAGTTTGTCCAGGAGCTCCTTCTTCCTCCATACATGCCTCCTAGAGTTTTCACCTGATTTCTCTTTGCTGGGATACATTGTTCCTGAGCCTGGAGGGGGTGATTCTTGAATATCAACCAGCTTTCTTGGGCCTCTCTTCCCTCCAGGGCTTTATCCCATGGTACTCTACCAACAAGATCCCAGGAGAGGCCAAAATCTACATGTCTGTTGCTTCATATATGCAAACTATTGCATAACTGACAGTGTTCACAGAAATGGAAACACATACTTTATGTATGTTAACATCTATAAATAAGAACTCTCTAGTCTCAATTTTTTCAGGGATAGGAAAAAATTTACCCGCAAATAATCCAGTAATCCCATTTGTAGTGACAATTTTACTCATAACTGCCCAGGTTGATTTACGGTCCCTCTGTGGAACTCAATATAGTACAAGACAACAGTGAATTAGGCAATTCATACAATGCCACAGAATAATATTTTTAGAAATCAGAGACAGTCACAGATGTAATTGTTAGGTTTAACTCTTTTTTTCTTCATTTTATCCATCTTATTTATACAGTTAAAACAGCAAGACATGGAAAAGACCAGTAGTAGCACCTAGAGTAAGATATATGAACAACTACTATAGTCTTTGCTGGATTGCTGATACAGTTGAAAAAAGCCAAAATTGTCACAGAATACATCCCAAGTAATATACTACTTCAATTTGTATAAAACAGACCAGTGCTCTACTGATGAGAGCAAAACAGCAACTTTCTCTTTCATCCTTTAAAGATGTCAGGACATTCATAAATATACCCTCAAACATTTTTTTTTTAAATCACATGAAGAGAAAGTAAAAAATACACAACCTGAGCACAACATTTTCTCTTTCTAGTCTAGTACTTATCACAAGAATATTGTTATGTAGGAGCAAGTGGCAGTGAATGTTATTTTGAAGACTTGTTTGAATAGATCGCTGTTCGTCTGAAAATTTACTATGGAGTTAATTTTTTGCCTGTTTAAATATAACTTATTTCAATTATAGAATAGTTTGGATTCAAAAGAGCCTGGTCATTTAGTCCAATCTCCCTGCAATAAGTAGGGACATCTCAAATTTGCAATTGGTCAGCCTAAATGTAATAGCTTTGGATTCCTTGTTTCAATTTTATACCATCTTATTAAGATAAATTGTACTGAACTCATACCTTTTCCCTTTTCCATGCCATTAATGAAATACAGTATTCTCCTAGGAGATAAAAATATCTTATCTAGATACTACAATTTGGGGAAGAAAGAATGCCTGAGTGATAAAATGTTTACATATACTTTAGAAGTGGCAAATATTTAAAATTCCTACCAAAAGCCATTCCCCAACACTAAGTTTTATTTTTTGAAACATTATAGGGTAGTTTTTTATTTTTACCAGCAACTTACTTTTTAAGGTCTCACTTTCCCAAAGTTGAGTCTGCCTATATGTTTTCACTACATCAAATGGCTGAGTTATGACAGCTGCAATCTATCAGGAAATCAGTTTTAATGTTAGTGCACAAAAATTAAAATTTAACCCTAAGTTTTAAATTAAAGTGCACACACAATTTAAAACTAGGTTTGATACTCCAAGCACATGATATTTTACGTCTTGTATGTCAGAACACTGTAGTTGATTCAGATTTATTTAGTCAGGTTGAATGCCACAACACGTGTTTAAAGTACAAGTACCCCAAAATGTACATTTCTGAGAGAATCATCTAAAATCATACCTTTAAAAAATACTTTATTAGTGCTAATGATAAAAAAATAGTACTAGAAATGAAATTGCATACTTACAGAGCTAGATGCTGCTCCTGAAGTAAAAGAAACAAAAAATGTAGGTTCATTTGCACCAACTTCCTTGCACATCATCTTCTTGAAACGTTCATAATTATACCAATACATTGCTATGATTACAAAAAAATAAACTTGCATTACAACAGATTTGTATGTCAAGTAAAAAAATTCTTATATCACATCCAGATATAAGAATTCTACTGTGGCAAAAGAAGGAAACAGAAACAAGAGCTGAAAGCATAATAAGTGTCCTATGTGATAACCCATGGACAGATTGTTGTGTTCCCCTTGTTCTCCATATCCCAAATTTCTTCATATGATACATATTAGCCTAATCATTTTTTTCATTCCCTTAGGTAATCCCTGCCTTCATGCAATTTAGTCCAAGCACTATAAAACTCACCTTCAATTTAATATAAATCAAAATGTAGGCTTCTAATTACTCGCTATGTTTTCAGGCATATTTCATGTTTCATAGATCTCACTAATTCTATAAAAACACATTTCATACCAAATGAAATGTTGCTCAGGACTGTCTCATACTTTTTTTGAGGCACAGTATAAAATTTAATTCTGATAGAACCAAAAAATATGATTTTGCTCCCTGGAATTATTAATAGGAGAATGCCTCTGTGGGGACTGTCAAAAGAAAATCCAGGAAACAACTTTTAGGAATAACATCTGTTTCTGTGACCATCTGCTGAACTAAACTGCACTTTTTCTGCTTCCTAACCAAAATTTCAAACTATATACTACTGGGCTGAATTAGAGAGTAATTCCTCACGGCAGTTGGTTGACTAAATACTGCAAATGACAGCTCCATATCCTGAAAGGTAACTATGCCTCATTCAGCACCAAGTTATGGAGGCCGTGCCAGCAAAACAAATTCACAGCATTTCCTTGCCATGAAGACTACCTGCACACATGCCTGGCCTCCAATATTTTGCAAAAGTAAAAGTAGGCAGTATCTGAGAAGGCGTTCTGAGGTTTTGAGGTTTACTATTTGAGGTTTACTATTGAAATGTACAAAACCCTAATTAAATATAAATTATCTAAATCCAAAATTTTCTTAACCACCTACAGGACTCTCTACATCTCCCTAAATACCATTTACATTTATATTTAACATATATATATGTTAAAGGACTCAAATATTATTATTATTATTAAACCAATTTTGGTGTTTATAAACATTCTTAAGTTTTGTTCAGTCTAGCTAGCATCCCAAGGAACATGCTTGAAATACATAATGAACACTTGGGCCAGGAACAGAGTGGAATTCTAATTATCCTGTGCTTCTTGAGTCATGCTGTACTGTTTGACTGCTTTCAACAGGACCTGCTTTCTCAACTCATGTTGCACTAATTTTAACTCTTGAGATAGCTGACTTGAATTCCCTGCAGCAAAGGTGCAAACTGAGAACACCAGAGATTCAGCTGCTGTTGGGGCATCATTCAAACTGAAGAGCTCAGACTGAAGGTAGAAAGGGAACACATTATATCAGATAGAGAGCAGTTACAAGGAAAAAAATTATCAGGAAACACAGTCAGAAAAGGCATTAAGCAGTATTAAACACCCTTAGCTTACCCTACATAAGCAGAATTTTGTGGCATTTGGGTTTTTTTAAAACACATTTTCCTTTACTCATGCTTCTACTTCCCTGCTCACTATTGCTTGAGTAGTTCTCAACATGCAGCTACTGCCTTATAGGTTAACTTGTTCCTCTACCATCATGCCTACAAAGTACTGGGCACAGATGAGTGAGTGCCCACTGGCTGTCCAGGGAATGCCAGTGCAGTGTAGAAACCGACTAAAAATCAACGAGTCTGGTCTGGATCAGTGGAGGAACAGCAGGCATGGACACAAGAATCTGAAAAGGGCTGAGAAGAATGCACATCACCTTAGTGCCCTCTTCCTTGTGCACTCCCTCACAGTGCTCTGATCTTCCCACTCTGTTAAAAGCAGCAGGGGGAAGGAAGCTCACTAGCTCCAGCCACACTGCTACAGACAAAAATCAATAAAAGAACAAGAACTTCTACTTGAAGTCAGACAGCAGGAATCAGATGGAGAATTTTAGAGTTCCCTTACAAACCTTAGAGAATATCCTAAGAGAAAATTGCGTTAGGCAGAGAAGAAAAATAAGTAAATTAAAAATAAATATTGAACAAGAAACACTTCAAACAAAAGATTCAGATGAATTCAGGCAGTTGTTTTTAGCCTTAGTGAAACCATGTTTTCAGAGGTTCAGAAGCCTTCCCTATCAGAGAAGACTAAATTAAGTCCCATCAAGGAACTGGATCTCTAAGCAGGAAATACATTCAAATCACAATTTTCAAACACCTTCCAGTAGCTAAGTGAAAGAGAACAGGGCATTATAAATTCTGAAAAGAAGACAGCTGAAATAACTTGGTTCAGTTAACTCACTTAACTACCAACTGCAATTTTTAATTAAATATCCTCATCATGATAGCATAGGGTTAAAATGTTTCCAAAATCATGGGACCTGCATACAATAGATTCAGGGGGGTGGAAAGGAAGATTGGGTCTGGTGGGCCTGGGAAAGGGAACCAGGCCCTGGGAATGAATACTGAGCTTTGTTTATTTCTAGATCATGTGAAGCTACACCTGCGTAATCATCATATGATAAATGATATGATTGTTAAATGTAACAATTGTTTGGTAATCGAGTATGATTATTGTAATAAGAATCATGAGAAACGATGTAATCGTAACAAGAAAAATGAGAAAGAATATTTGGGGGGGGCTAATGAAAATTACAAGAATACATTCTTGGATAAGATCAATATATTTATAGTATACAATAGAACAATACAGGTTTAATAATTAATACATAGTTATATAACGAAAAGGGTATAAAAACATTCATCTTGGATCCATGTTGGAGTCAGATTTGGGTCTGCACCCGATTCCCAGAGCTCTTCAATAAAGCACCTGTATATAATCATTCTGTGATCATGAGTTTTCAACACTATCAATCACACCCCACTTCTATCTCTGTTTGGTTCACAACCAATTTAAAATTTACTCTGTACACATATGTGTAACAGCCCAAACCGGTGACTGGCCCACTAGATTGTTTGGAAACACAAATTAAATTAGATATCAGATCATCTTTAGAATGAAGTAGGAGAACAGAGATAGCAAGTCAAATACATCAAGGGTTCTCTGACTCCAAAACCAGGTTTGAATAAGAATCTTTCCAAAAATAGGTCTGAAGAATTTTTCTGGGCCAACATAAAGTGTTTAAAAATGTTATTTCTGGTACTAGCCCAATGACAGAAACTGCTTCAACAACAATTGATGCCTTATGATCCAAAAGTCCTCTGACAAAAACAGGACTTAAAGTGACAGGGGCTGTCTAGCCTTTTAGCAGTCTCCCCTGTAACATCTGTCCCAGTTATCTTAAGGAATAGCACTAGGACTAGTTATGCTTTAAATCAGACTTTTCTTCTTCTAGGCTTTCAGCTTTGGAGTCTTGCTAAAGAGTTTTTTGAAGCAGTAATACGAACAAATTCATGTTGATTTAAAAAAAATAAAATCTTGAAGACACTACTGTGTCACTCTCTGTACCTGTTTCCAAAATTACGTAACAGAACACTTAGATACAACATGTTTATCAGAAAATAGCCACTATTTCTATCACAGAGAAAATTTCCAACTGAAACTCTTCAAAAGCAGTCATTGTGTAAGCTAAAGATGAGAAGAAAAAGTCTAAGTACAGAGAAATGGAATGTAACAATGAATCCTATCTGGTATCCACAAACAAAATGGGGGGGGGAAATGATATCTTTAGAGACTTTAGAAATAAAAACACTCAAAAGATAAAAAGTACATCTCAGTCATTCCTAAAGCCAACCATTAAAATAACCTAAAAGCACAGAAAAAATAATATAAAAACATAAACAAAAACCTGCACAGAAAATAAACCCTACCTGAGAAAGGCACATCTCTCAGAACAGTGGAAGTCCAGCCCCCCCACAGGGAGATCCACCCATCTACAGCCACTTTGGTGCTGATACACAGGTACAGCTCCTTGTAGGACCACCTGCGATACTGCATGAGTTCTGATCAGCTCCAGGGGACTCACCACAGTAGCAGAACCAACAGCAAAGGAAACATGGCTTTTTTAGAAAAATCAGTATTTAATAGTACAATTCCCTGATCATTCAAGTTATGTCTCGCCTTACTCTATATATTTGATTCTTTTCAACTCTCCCATTTTCCTTCAACTAATTCCCAAAATAAGTTTCCTTTCCAGACAAAAAAAAACCATGCCTATTCACACTACCTACATTTTCCAGTAGGGTTTTTTTTTCAATGTTAGCATGTTGTAATCTATGTAACATGCTAAGAATCCTCATTTTCAGATTTAACACATAAATAGCCTGAAAATTTCAAGTACTTACACTCAATTATCTTCATTAGTTGCCATTTTAAACTGTAACTGGAAGAAAGCTATCTTGATGTCTAAGGCCTTTTTTTGTGTTAAGGACAGAATTGTGGTAACAGATTTAAGCTTTTATTGATTTCTAAGCATCTTTGCCACTCTTATTTTTAACTATTAAGAGCAGGCAATCTGTATCTACAGTAACTCCTGCATCTTGCACAATGGTCACTTAGTCATCATTCAGTAACAGGCTACCATCACACATCTAACAGACATTAAAAATTTTACTAGATCCAAGAATTTTTCTTGTGTTTCTGGAATAAGGTTTTACACATGAATTTAAAATCTGGAACAGCCTAATAACAACGTGCTACACCACTACAAAATATCAATTCTTTTTGCACTAGTCTGCCAGTGCCCCCATGGTTGTCACAGGTAGTACATGGAAGTGCATTATCATGCAGACCCTTCTAAGAAACCCCTAAAATATATTATCTGAGTTAATTCTACAAAACTAGATGAAGAAAAGGATAAACAAAAGTAAGAAAATACACAAATTCCATCCACATCATACAGCAGTAAAACCAGTACAAGTCCAATTTTCATCTTTGTTATAATTATCTATGTACCTTCCATTACAGCAAATAATGATGTTTATTATTAGATTTATGGCAGAACAGACTTAAATTAAAATGTCCTTGGTAGAAATCTAGAAATATAAAATTCTGAAGAAATTACAAATGTAGTGAAAGTGTTTCAGCAAAACCAAATCTCATTATTCCAGGTTAGAGGGCTTTGTTGCCCAAGAAATACTGGGTAATGACAGTATTCCTTCCTATTTAAACCCACAACATATTTACTTTAAATAAAAGTCAACAAAACAAACCCAAGAAAACAGCATCCAGTTATTATGTTCCAGTTTTTTCTTTAAACAGAGGACAACTTACATCTGCTTAAGGAACCTGCAATAACTGGAATGTGCTCATCATGCTTTCCTGGTCTATTTTTCAAAGCTTCAGACAGCTGGTCATAGCAGGTATAATAGATTGCTGTGGTAGGAACTGCCATTATTCTAAGAGAGGAAATTTAAATTAATACAAGGAAAGCAAGAGAATAAAGTCAACTGTCTTGTATGGATATTTTACTTGTATTAAAAAGAAAAAGTTAAATCTCCAGCTGTGTGTAATGGATTAATTAAAAAACCCAAGATTAATCCCATAGCTTTGATTCATTGCTTCTAGTTCAGAGTTTCAAACCCACACATTTCCCAGGTTTTCATTTTCACTTAGGGAAAACTGTAAGTAAAATAATGGTAGATTATCTCAGTCAAAATCTATTCCATACCAGCTCCAGAACTGTTTTGATAAAGAATGTGAAGTGAAAGACCAGAAAATGAAGAACCCAAACAAAATATTACAGAAGTACTACTGCCCTTAACTTTTATGTATGTGACAATTGGATAATATGCTCTTGATCAACAGCCATTGATACTCACTACTTGAAAGACAATATAGTATGCATAAATACAAGCTTTTTCCATACCAGCATAGCACAGACTATAGTAACAACAGGTAGATTCAGTGATCTTCCAGTGTAGGGGTAAAGCAACACATCTTATTATAAAATGGCAATTACCATTATCAAAAAACACTGAGGACTATCATGCTTGGAAAACCAACATGGCTCAGTTTAGATCTTTTGTTCTACTTGTGTGACTCTCTCCAGTAAAGATGTTAGTTCTCTGCTGGAGAACAGAACACATACTTTGTAAAAAACTGTATTCACTGGAACAGTTCAGTCAGGTCCTAAGGCTTATATTTTGAAATTGCCACATACTGGAGGGTAAACAAGGCTGAGCTCCACCAGGTTTTGCTGCTTTTTTGTCTATACACTGAGCACTGTCTGCAAATCAAAAGTGTACCAGTGCTTCCTGCTGGGCACTTCCCACTTTGCATCTTACAAGACACAAGTTTAATACACATCTTAGATCTGAAAACTTTCCTGGTTTATGAAGGAGAACGTATTTCTAGAGGTCTTACTTTCTATCTGTACCAAGTTAATATGAATAAAAAGATAAATCAGTTTGGGGCTGTTAAGCTTAAAGAGAAGACCAGGAGGAGATCTGATTGCAATGCTTAAATGTGTAAATTGCTCTTTCAGAGAGAAAATGAATTATCTGTTTATCCAGATAGAAAAAAAACCCAAAGTTCTTTGAAATAAAGAAGACGATTACAAAAATTAAGTGAGAGTAATGAGGTGCAACACCAGAGTGTCTGAAAACAGCTGTGCTGCTGATAGCAAATCATTAAGTAACAAGATACAACAATAGGAATGTGCCAAAGACTGGCCCTCTCCAGTGACCAGCTCCCATCCTGTGATTCGATGATGCTATCAAAGGAATGGCTATAGTAGGAGGAAAAAAAAAAAAGGAGAATGAGAAGTCTATAAGTCTATTGATCCTGCTTAACTATGGAGAATGTACCAGGAAATTCTAAAATCTGCAAAAATTATACTGTCCATAGATACTTATGATCGAACTGATTAGTCTGTAACTTCAGAATTGACCAAATTTTTAAAAGCATAATAATTTCTCAAAAATAATTAAGTAATTTTTAACAATAAGTTACAGCATGCTACCAAAAATACCCACTCAACTTACAGAGTTGGTGGAAGCCCACTCCATAGCAACTTAATTCCCTCTATTTGAATAATTTTCACAAATGCATCCTAAAAATATAACCATGCAAAGAGCAATAATAAGCTACAAACTTTTGTATTTTAGCTGGCAGAACACAAAACTAATGTCTTTAAAAGTATGTTTCTAAAATGGCTTATCATTGTAAGATACCAATTTTGTAACTGCTTACACAAGCTATCACACTTGATCATGCAAACAGTTCCACTAAACCAAAAAGAATAATTTATGTGACTGAAGTTAAAAATTTCCTTCCATCTTTAAAAAGCCAAAATACTAAGTGTTTATCAGTGACTGACAGCCCTGTGAATAACTATTTTCAGAACTAATATGGCATTACTTGTGGAAGCTTCACAGAAAAATACACTAAAATATTTTTTTCAACATGTAGCAGAGTTTCTAGGCATGAAACAGCAACTAATTCTCAAAGATTATTCAGTGCTTGCTTCCTCTGACAAGGTGACCCCATACATGCAATGTATATACACTATACCATATACAAGCTTGCAACTATTACAACTGTCCCAGGAGTATATTCCCAGGAGACTGACAGCAGAGGAACACTAAACCTTGAAGTTCATTCAACTGAAATTACAAGCAAAACCACAAACTTTGTTATGTCAGGATACCTCATTTTCTTAAAATATCTGGGGAAAGAGGTTGAGATTCAATGGATTAGAATACACCTAAGAGCAGACATTATCACAGGGCCTCAAAAGATAGAGTCTGGCAGATCACAGAAAGGGCTTAGAGGAAGAAAAAAGCAAATAGCTTTAGAGGAGACAGCCTTGATGGACTAATCCTGAGAGGTAAAAAGTTGAATGGGAAAAACAAAGAAATGGTTTATTACAACAAACCTGACTAGCTTTGAAAGGAAGCCAAGAATCCATAAAGGTCCTGACATGGTTTAACAAAAATACCCCACTTTTATACTAGCTAGTTAATATGTTTATAACCCAGCTTCAACAAGTTTAAAAAACAGGAGGGTACAGATAAAAGATAGGACTCATTTATTAAAAAAAAAAGAAGATAAAGTTATATGATAGTCATTCTTGTTTAAGAATCACCTTGTTATGGCAAAAACAGGCATAAATTAATGTCAAATAGAAAACTAAGTAACTTTCTAAAATTACATAGTAAAGCTAATTGAAAAAAATCACACTTGTAAAGTTATTAATTGAAAATAAACTCTGTACAACTTCTGAAGACACCTTTTGCATTACCACCCCATTCTCAAGATTTTAATTCTGAAAAATCCTTGATCATAGGTTTAATTTCACAGCAGAGTCAAAAAAAATTTTGACTAATGAACCAGCATGACAGTATCTGCCAGCAAGTCTGTTTCAAGTGTCTGGGAAAATGTTAATCCTACAAGTCTCAATGGATAGAGAACTTGACATGTGAACTTAACTTTAAACACTATCTGCACCATCAGTTCAGCTCAGGAGCATACTGGGAGATGTGTGGGCACAAGGGCTGTAAACAGGTAAGAGAAAATTATTACCTGCAATCGGCAACTACTGCCAATATAGCTCAAGTGGGGAAAATAAAATCATAAAGCCAGTAACCTGTGAGTAGAGCTGTGCAGCTGCCTTCTTGTTCATCTTAAGGAAGGAATATGTATTTTATTACTGACAGTAGAAGGTATCATCAATCAGCAGTGTAACCACATGAAGACCCTCTCAAATGATAACATATTCCAGTGGAAACTGAAAAAACCTGAAAACTTTAGAGTATGCTACTTAAAAATGCAGTTTTATATATATGTAAAATGGTTCTTACCAATGTCCCTTTGAAATGCCCAGGTTTTTTATGCCAGGCTTTGCTGTCCCCATTTTCACCAACATATACATGATCCATAACGCCACTGGAGTATACAAAACACTTTCCTAATAAAATGGTGTATAAGAATATAGTTAATGCTTGTAAGTTAATGCTTGTAATATAGGTAATGCTTGAAAATAAATTTATTTTCAGTAAACTGCTCTTACACAGCAGCAATTTCAAATTGGATATGATGGCAACACAGATTTATCTCTGGTTAGACACAGAGGGGCAAAATAATTTTGGTAAGTCAGTAATGACAAATTAGGTCAAAGGAAAGAAGGTACAAATGTACCACTCAGACTACCTAACTAAATGGAACTGCCTTCATAAGGTTCTAAGAGACATGGTTAGGTTATACTATCATCTGCTGAAAGGTAAAACTAACACAAGACCTGAATGTAACTCTGAACATCTTTCAGACTTTGAAATCTTTTATTAAGTAGCCACAGCATCCACTTCAAGTGGAGAGATTATTTCTTATCTGTATTACTATTATTATTATCATTATTATATCTTATCTTGGTCTGTATTTATACTAGATCATCCCCTCCATTTGTTTTTCATTTCTTCTGCATCATGTGCTTTCAACCTGTTTGATAAAATATTATTGCCATTACAAAAACATACTTTAAGCTTCACATTTGCAGATTTCTGAAGGCTTTAGAACTTACTCAAAATCAGGAGAGAAGGCACAAGTATTTTTCCTAATTTAATTTGCAAGTGTGACTGCAAATACTCACCTCCACATTCAACATGCAAAACCAGTCGTCATCTTTCTTTTTAAATCTCATTTACTAAGTACAAATAAATAGTAGGAACCATTAGCACATTTTTGAGAGCACAATATCTTCATCTATTTAGAACCCAAGTGGCAAGTGACTTGTTAAGACTTCTCCATTTCAAAAATCTCTGGATTCTGGAGGAGATGAACTTTGATATAACATCCTGACCACACAAGCCCTCTGATGAAATATTTATTAATTTAGTAACAGTTTTTTATTGTTTGACTCAACTCAGTATTAGTTGTACCTTCTGCCACAACGAAAATATTAAGACAGGAAAAAAAGCCTGTTTTAAATGGTATGGATGTATGGGATCTTTTTCTACTGTGTCTGTTTAGTATATACTGGTGTGTCGCTTTCCCCGCCCTCCCTCCCGCCCCCCCCAGTTATTCTGGAGAAACTCAAATATTCTGCACCTCAGCACAGCATTATGACAACTATCAGCTAAATACAAGGACAAAAAGCAAACTGTGTCCCCCATTACACCACACATTTGTTTGTTTACCTTTACGGAATGGATTGCTTTGGGCTTGCAGTCGAGTTCTGATAACATCTAGAGGAGTTACTAAAATGAAACAGAAGTCATTTAGAAACACCCTGAATACCCTGAAAATGTAGTTTACAAATGCCTTATGAACTTCTACAACCTTTTTTTTTGTTTCCAGAGGGGGAAAAAAGCAAGCCTAACAGTTCTTACAATGTTATCAGGCAGAGAAAAAAGGGATGTTAGCAGACAGAGACACATTATCAGAGACGAAGGAGAACTACACACCCTGTATGGTTTGCAAGACATCAAATCTATCTTTTCTAATTTACTAACAGCTGCATAGACATTAAATATTAGAGATACACAAAGCTCATTCAAAAACCACTGTGTCATGTTGTCTGATTGCTAGAACTTCTTATGTTCTGCTGCTAACCTTTTTTAAGTAGCATACCACAAGGCATACAAAATCAAATTTTGGCCTCCAGCATATAAAGGAGCACAGCATTTTCCATGTGTTTGTTCTTTTTCAATAAACTGACCATAATATAACTTCCAAAAAAAAAAAGTTAAATTAATTATGTACTTTTCTTCTTTTATTTTTTGCTGCATGTAGCCAATATGTAAAACGTCGGGGTTCTTGAAAAGTAAGTGAAGGTTTAGTGAACATTTCACTGCTTCCACTGCAGCCCTTACAACTATCACAGGCTGAGACATGCTTGAACACTGCAGTGGCTGGGCAGCTGGACCACCTTCCTCTGATTATATCGGCTGAGGGCTCGATTCAGTTGCCTGCATAAAAGCAGCTGGTCCTATCTGAGTCCCTAAGGTATCCAAAACACCTACAGACTTGACAGAAATGACACAAGACCTACAACCTTACTTACCAAGTGTCAGCTAAAGTCAAACACTAGTCTGTGTCTCACTGAGGACACTCCTATGCTCAGGCAATGCAGTCACACCTCAGCTCTCCGGTGCTGCCTCTCAGTTGAGTAACAGGTGATCGAATATTCGGCTCACACTTCAGTATCTAAATGTAGGGATCTAAATGTGACTCCTGCAGCTCAACTAAATTGCTTAAAATTCACTATCTGTTAGCATTTCAGCCACTCACACCATTCTAGCTCATCTCAGGCTGGCACTTCAGACAGGAGCCAGTCTCCTGTACCTCTCCTGAGCACCAACACCTTACCCTGTATTAGAATTGTGGGTATGTACATACAATTGAAATCCATCTTGGGAATTCCACAGGTTTGATGTACAGTGAAACAGAACAAAAAGACGGTGAATTTGACAGGTTCCTGATAAGATCCTGTATTTTGTAAACATTTGGAGATTTTGTGGGGGGAAATAGTGCTTAGAAAATTGCACATTTCCCTGCAGCTTAATCCACATTAAAACCGAAGCAAAAACTAAAGGTTATCTTAAAACAAAAAGTATCAGAAGCAGAAAGTATGAGCTAACGAGCTTGTAGAATTCCAAGAGACATGAAGTGCTAAATGTAACCAACCAATGCCTCTTTAGTATGCATGGGGAATGAGGTCCTGAGTGACATGACTGAACATGAAGCAGAAGATTAATTCATCTACTATCCAGAAGTTTAACAGAGTAACAAAAATGTATCTTTAAAAGCAATGTTTAGGGGAAAAAATAAAAAAAATCAAACCAAATCCAACAATAAAATATTTGACAGGGTAAGACATCAGAGAAGAATTGTTATTACTATGCCTCACTGAGACCAGCCTTGCAGGATTTGTGTGTTGTACTGTAAAGCAGATCTTAATCTGAAATATTTTTGAAGCTGCAGGAAATATGGAAATTAATTTTTATTAATAATTTTGTTTGTTCTCAACAGAAAGCAGTGAATAACTATATCAAATGGAAAAAAATAAACAGAAATTCAAAGTTAGTAAATATTATTCTTATTTTCAGAAATAGTTAGACATTATCAGGGGCACAAAAGATTTCAATTAACCATGCTAACAAAAAAGAGAAAGCTATCAAAAATATCTTTGTTGTACATATTAGTGGAAATATACATAACCAGACATCATGCTGAGTCAAACTGAAGAGTAATCACTTTGTAAGATACTCTCTGTGGCCAGCTTCATAGTTTGCCTTACCAAATAATGATGTAATTATAGCTCCACAACAAGAGGCTATTGCTTGCTGAACAATGGTTAGTTTTTGTACGTTGATATCACTCATTTCAGCCATGGCTTTATCCCCGAAGAAGAAAAACCTGTTAAGGAACAGAAAAACATATTGTAAAACTATACTCAAAATTTGCAGAAAAAAGTCAAGGGGTAAATATTTTCAATTTTCCTTACTAAGTTATATAGAATCAGCAATATTACTTTTCTACTTATATACAAGTATCTCAGTAATTTTTGAGATTGAGAGTATTTGAGCCATGATTTGCAAGTAAGTTTTCTAAAGACAATAAATGTTCAAAATCCTTCTTACACGAATTACAACATCTATATGTTCTTTCAAACCACACTGAATGTTTAACACGTACTATCTTTAACTGCAACCAAGTGTTTACAAACATGCAAATAATTCTTACAAAGGTAAACTCCCAGCCTGTGGCCCCTAAACCGAAGCACTGCAGAACAATTGACCCGGCCCTTCTCTTGCTCCCACCTCTCCTGAGAGAGCCCAGAAAGGTCTCCTGGCTGATCCAACAGCCTGCTAGGGATGACTCCTGGCATGCTCCTCGTGTAATAGCCAGGGACTAACTACTAATAATGCTACCATCAAATGTTAATTCCTTGAACAAATCCTGCTCTACGCCTGCATAGGCATGCTCACAGCAATTTAGGAATGCGTTCACAATATCTGCAACTAGCCCAGGACAGGAGAAGATAATAAAAATACTTCAGAAAATTAAATTCCCAAATAGAGGCGTCTCTTTCAAAATGTACCACTGTGCTTAAGTGCAGCCCTAACTTTATTAGAGACATTGATCTAAGGTTTTCATTGGCTCTACAAGAATGTTTTGCTATTTTCACTACCCTTCAAGTCGGATAAAAAAGATTAAGTTGCACGAACCAACTCTGGCCTCTCAGGTGCTAACAACTGCAACAGTGGGTGGGGAAGTTGTCTATTTTTCACGTATCTTTAACTCAGAAGGGGGCCGCTGCCCATAACTGCGTACATACCCATTTATCAGCAGCTCCCGGCTGCGCCCGCCGGGGACAAAGGTCTCCACAATTCAAGTACAGTCCAGGCTGTGGCGAGGAGAGGAGGACGCTGCCACTCCTCCCCCGCCGGCCGAGCCAAGGCAGCCTCGCACCGTGCCCCGGGCTCCCTCCCCGCCTTGCCTCGCCTTCCGCCCGCCCCTCGGCGGGAGGGGCCGGGCCCGCGCGGGCCGTTGGTGAGGGCGCAGAGCCGCTGCGCCGAGGCGGGAAGGCAGGCGTGGGGTGGCTGAGCCCATCGGGGGTGCCGGCGGAGCAGAGCACGATGTGACTCCGCGGGAAGATGAAGCCGAGCGCTGCCGAGGCCGCCGACAAAGGAACGCGTCCCCGTAAGCGGCGGGGGGCTGTGGGTAGCGCGGGGGAGCTGCCGCCGTTCGGGCCTTTCTTAGCCGGGGCCGCCATCCCGGCCGGGCTGTGAGGCGCCGCCGCCCGCCTCGTGCCGGCTCTGGGCCCGGCCGCCTCGGGCTGGCGCTGGAAGGGCCTTGGCGTGGGTTGAGGAGTTAAACGTAAAAGCTTGCCCGTGGTGTGTGGGAAATGGCCCGGCCGCTGCTGGGCGAGCTGCTCTCCCCGGGCAGGGCTTTGCTGGTATTTTTATGGGGGGGCTCCTTAGGCCTGAGGTGTGAGAGCACACCCCCTTTGCGAGAGAGACTCTTCATTACTATTGCAGTACTGGTAACACGTTCCAAACTTTTTGTTATCCCTGAGAGGTTTAATATGCGTGCTCCAGTATTAATTCCGGTGTTTAGAGTGTTAATTTTTGAACGGCCCTGGCATGTGTGTGGTGAGTATAACACCGTATTTGATCTATGATCATCTGCAGAATTTTCCTTGCGCGCTTGCATTTCATCCATCTTTTCTGTTTAGATTCTGGATTAGTTACACCAACCTAGGTCTCCTCATTTTCTTATTTCTCTAGGGTTTTTTAATCTTCCAGTTCCCACAAAACTGACTGCTGTTCCTGCGTTGTTTAGTGTGCTTATAAACCTTACTTAGAGGATTTTGCAGCATGCGTAGTGGTTCTTCTCCCTTTCCTATCTAAGACTGTTTCAGGGACGGAAGGAATACTTAACGGAGGGACTGTTTTGCATGTTGCCTTATTGTCTCCAGGAGAGGCCTGCTCACTTCCTGTGGCAGCTCTCATTGTCTTGCTTTTCTCCAAAAGAAAAGCAACTAGGAGTAAGTCAGTGAGGAAGAAAAACCAATGTAAAACCAGTATGTGGAATTGTGCTTTGAGCAACGTGGTCTAGTGAAAGGTGTCCCTGTTTATGGCAAGGCGGTTGAAACTAGATGATCTCTAAGGTCCCTTCCAGCCCAAGCCGTTCTATGGAAGCTTGCTCCATCCATTTCCATAATTTAGGAATTTTTCCTTTCAGAAATAAAACCAAAGTCCAGTTCTGTTTAAATTGCCTTTTTTTTTTTTCCCCAGCAGATGGAATACAAGCAAAAACAGAAAAGATAAGATCTTCCCTGAAGAATGTGAAAAAAGATACAGGAAAACCAGAGAAACTCAAATTTAAGCCACTCACTGGGAAGGTGTTTTACCTCGATATCCCATCAAATGTGATTTCTGAAAAGTTAGGAAAGGACCTTAAAGAGCTGGGAGGGGTAAGTTAATAATAGAGACTTGTATGAACCTGGAAGGAGGTGTGCATGTGTGTAATGCCTTTTTTGTGTTCTTAGAAACTGCATTTTAATATTATTTGTAGTTCTCTGAGATGAGGTCTTATTTTTCTATGTTTGTCTTAAACTTTAGTACAAACAATGAGCTTGTCAACAAATTATTTTGTGGGTTTTCAAAAGAAGCTGCTTTACTGATTGGAACAAAAGTTCTTATTAGGAAGTTTTGTTTTCAGTTGATTATTCACCTGGCTTAAAACTTTATCCAAATTTATTAGGTTTCATTGTTTGCAGTGATTTTTCTTCTGTGCTATATTGACATGTTTACATGTTACAACTAACAGTGTTCAGCTGAACTGAAAGAGATTAAAGGAAGAGTTCTGTATATGTTTTCTGTAAGTCAATAACTTCACTAACTGCTTTTCACACAGACTTAGTGTTTTTGAATACTCTTACTTAAATAATAAATTTTATAAGCCTCTTAATAATTTTTTCCTTATTCTCCTTTCTGTATGAAAGGAACTATTTGATACAAGCAAATACAGGATATAATAATAATGATTACATGTATTACTAAACACCTTTTAAGCACAGAGGCAGAAGGGATCTGCTTAAATTGCTAGCTGTTCTGAACATTGCTTTGGCAATGTTTCTTTGACCTCAGAGGGACATTGAGCAGCTTTATGAAGTTGGTGCTTGTAAATCAAGGTGCTGTCTGAAATCATAGTATCAGTAAGGAATAGCAATAACGGTTTTGAGTTCAGTGCAGTTTTACATTCAACATCAAATAAATGCATGCTGTTGTTTGTCTTTTTCTCTAAACCAGAATTTAGGAATTCATATATAAAAATTGGGGTCAAAACTCAGAGACTGAAATGGAAGGTTTTTGGCTTATTCTGAGGATTAAATGCCTCAACCTGAGGTGCTCAACAGTCTTCTGATCAATTACCACATATTTCATTGTTACTTGAGTGGAGTGCACTTGGGAGTGCCTCTCTCTGTATATCCTGTTTCTGTAAAAGATACACAGAACAGAATTGAAAGGCACAGTTTCAAGCTGTGTGATTTGTGCTTTCCACACTGATTAGTGGGAAAGAGGAAAATACCTCGAACTATACAATCTGACATGAAATAACAAGGCAGATAGCTGTTAATCACACTGTAGTTGGCAATGAAGGAGACTGAATGAGCAAAACGGAAGAGAGTAAGTGCAGAATGACCACATTTTTATATTGCTTAGTGTGAGGATATGAACCTACTTAAGACTTTACTATTTTGAGAAGTGTTATGAAAACTGTAGGTGTGAAATATGGTAGCTATCCTGAAATTTTAGTTTTTCTGCTGGTTCTAAACTCAGTAAATTTATAGCTTCTTGTAGACTGTAAATTATATTTAAAAACATGTGCCTTTGAGCTTAGCTGAACACTTCTGTGTAATTTCTGTTTACTAAAATTAGAGAGGGTTGTTTTCCTCAAATTAGTTCTGTTATTCCTTAATGCAGTGTTTGCATTCTTGTAATTGGAAAGTATTACAGGTAAATAGTAAAAAATAGTAATAATCAAAACAAAGCAAATCTCTTTTGATAATGATTACAAAATTAAGACATTGAAATTAGAATT
Source organism: Rhabdornis inornatus (assembly GCA_013397075.1). Lineage (NCBI taxonomy): Eukaryota > Metazoa > Chordata > Aves > Passeriformes > Rhabdornithidae > Rhabdornis > Rhabdornis inornatus. The sequence continues at coordinate 2,929,334 of VWZS01006228.1, read as the reverse complement.
TGTGACTGGTAAGATGCTAGTGTAACTTAATTGTCATCCAGATATTTAGAAAATATTTTCTTGTTAACTCAGTATTTTTGAATTTAATTGTTTTAGAAGTTTTATCACTTTCCTTTAAAATATTCTATGTAAAATTGAGTTACTGATCTATTGTCCTGAAATAACTATTTGTTTTATATCTTTATATTTAGAGAGTGGATAGTTTTCTTAGTAAAGATATCAACTATCTGGTGACTAATAAAAAGGAAGCAAAATTTGCACCAACTCTTGGCCAGATTTCTCCTGTTCGTAGTCCAAAATCTGCACCTAATGGAGGAAATGGTTCACCTCATCCTAGCAGCCGAAAAGATCGACACGATGGAAGTTCATTTAAGATAGTAGACACAGTAAGTTTCTTAGTAATAGTACTGCAAATCAGGTGCAATCTATGGGATATGCTCTTACAATTTTTCTCCCATTCTGTTTCCTAAAGGTGGCAGCAGTTCCTTGGCTGAATAAGGGTTTTTCTTTCAAACATTCTTTTAAATTTATTCAGGCTAACTTGTTGAACTTAACTAATTCAGCAAATTTTTTGAATCTAAGTTTAAAAAGGATCCATTTTTGCAAATAAGCAGAATACACTAAAACATTAAACATTAATGCCACGTTTGACAGCTGGATCAGGCATGTGATGACATCCAGTGATTCCTGTCTCTTTAGCAACACAGCCTATTAAAATCTGGCTGATTTAATGTTGTTAATGCTGACATCTGCAGAAACACTCTCTGATAGTAGTAGGAAATAATTAAAATTGAGCATTATGAATATTAAGTTTTTCTGAGCTCTTTCTTAGGGGACCACATTAATTGCAACAGCTAGTATCTGAATTTATGCAGGTTTATGTGAAGTTTCTTGCATGGGCAAGTCTTGTGTCCTTTCAAGATACAGTTGAAAATAATTAGCTGTACTGTATATATGGTGCTTATTTAGAAACATGACCAGGCTGCAGACTGGTCTTTGTATTGTACAGGTGAGGTCACCCCTCATTTTGCAAACAACCTGGATAGGTAAAGGCAGCTCATTATGAATACACAGCAAAAAGTAGAAAAAGGAAATGCACTGGTGATAGAAGAGCAGAGGATAAGACAGAGGCTATCATATTCATGACTATAATTTTAACAAGCCCAGCTGATGAAACCTCCAGTTTTGGTGCGTCACTGGCTGCTTATTCCCACCATCTGCTTTGTTCCAGCATTAACATTGCAGTGGCCTTCTTTGGCTGAAAATGATTAGTTGAGGTTTTTTTAGTTTTGGGTTTTTTCCCCTTTGACTCTATCAACCATAACCCTGTTTGAAAAATGCACGTAATTGAAAAATTAGCAGTAGAATGAGCAAAAGGAGACCCTTGTAGCTAGCAGGTGTATTTGTTAAGAGCAATGTAAATTCTCTCTTCACTACAAATGTGTTTCTGTTTTAATGTAGATACGTATGAGCAGAGGAAAGTCCTTGGTTGAAAAAGCAATCAAAGAACAGGTAAGCCAAATAATCAACAAACTTGTGCTTCAGAACCTTGGTTGTTTGTTTTTCTAGAAAATAAGCAGTAGCAGAAGTGGTCTTAGTGGTTTAGAGAGAAGTCAGTCATGGAATGCTCAGACAGAAGTTGAGGGATTGTCCTAAGTCAAGTGTCAGGTATGTTTTCTGGGTACTTCCTGAAGAATTGAAAGTCTGTGGAGTCTTAGGACAAGTAATAAAATTTGTCAGGATTGCTAATATAACTAGCATTTGAGAGGTGCTTTTGAAGGTAATGTATAAATTCACTGTCTTCAAGTCTTACTATAAAATGTGACCATAAAGTACAATTTTGGTTTTTTGAAGGTTAAATGTATTCTTGTGATGGTGAGGTGCTGTAATACAGAGAGAGACAGAAGAGGAGTCTAAGAGAGTATTCTTTTGGCTAGAAGCAAAGCATCTGCATTTTAATCTCAGCTTTCATATTGCATGTTATATTTTTAATTATTTTAAATAATTACTATGTATTATTTAAGATTATTAATATAATTTATTGCTTGCAGGACTTAATCCCCTCTGGTAGTATACTGTCCAATGCGCTGAGTTGGGGAGTGAAGATACTTCATATTGATGGTAAATATTTTTGTTAGATGAAGCCTGACTTGAACATGTAGCATTCATTTAACTGTTCTTTTGTTGAATTCAAAATACTGAAAGTTATGTCAAACATACAGAAATTGAGTATAATTCTCCCACTTTTTGCCAGATGTTAAGAATTGCATTGAACAAAAGAAAAGGGAGCTCTATCTAATCAAAAGAGCAGGCAGTTCTTCTAAAGATGTGGTAAGTGCCTTTCTGCTATTTGTAAAAATGCCATTTATTTCATTAACTAAGAAAACACTAAGTACTTAGTACTGCCTACTGTGAAGCTTGTAGATTTTATTTTAATGAAGGTATTTCTCATTTTCAGTTTTTCACTAGTAATTCACTAGTATGTCTTGTGAATTGATTTAAAAACCATCTTTGGAAATTCAAAGTATTTGCTGTATATTTCGACATTATTTTAAAAATAACTTATTTAGTAGCATTAATTCCATAGTATGTAGAGCTGTGCTCTTACAAAGGATATCTAAGAGTCAGAAGTGCTGAACTGTCTGAAATTTCTGTTCTGCCTGCCTCAGAAGTAATTGTCCAAAATCAAAATGTATTGTTGTTTTGGTATGATGTAGATGGTGGCTATGTTGCTTTGTATAATTTTCCCTGTGACACAGTGATTTGAAATTCTTCCGTTTTGATGGACCATTTTGAAAAATCATAGTTACGTTTCCTGGAGAAGCTGTCTCTATAAGGAATGTACAACTCTTCCTTCATAGAGAATGAGCATAAAGCTTGAAGCTATTTTGCCAAGTATGTGGTGTTGGCGAGTGAAAATCCCCTTTTCTCAGGTTGATGTAGTGAGGCATTAAAGCTTGTAGCTCTTGTGTGCTCCATCTGCAATTGCTCTTTAATTTGCACAATTGTCTAGTTTAGCCATAGGGCCCAATAAGTAAATGGAACCAAACTACCCAGCAGGTGTTATGCTGTTTTGGAATGTAATACTGGCTAGTGATATATTTTCGAGGCCACATGAAATCCTCTGCCAAATTGTCACTGTGTTCGTGAGGTTTGTTCCAAATAGTATGGAATGAGTTTGTACTTTTACCAGAATCAGTTACATTTAACAGCTGATGCTTGAATGTAGACTTCACTTCTTTCTGGAGACAAAATACTCCTCTAAATTTTAGTCTTCATTGCTAAAAATAATAAAAGACGCAGCCTGTGTAAATCCATTCAAATTAAAAGAATTGTTTTAATTGGAGATACTTGCTGTTCTACAAGTTTTGGTGGCACTTTGCAGCTTGCAGTTAATTAGGATTTACAAAGTGTTGTAAAAATGTTACCTGCATTAAAGACTGAACTTTCAACCATGGCAAGGTATTTCCAGGCTGTAAATTTACGTTTCAGGGTTTCTTTATTTAGATTTGCCTTTAGAAAAAATAAATCGAGGCATCTGAAGGAGAGCACTTCTTTTTTTCAGCACAGAAAGAAATATTTCTTTGGAAAACATGTTACCTTGTTTCAAAGTACTAATGAGCTTAGTTTCATGAAAAATTAATCATGAGTGTATGAAGTCACGATTAACACAGGGAGACTCTCATAACTTAAATTATCTACAGAGAAATCTTTTAAGTACAATACAGAATAATAAAGGCATTTTATTCTATCTCTCTTTTTTCAATAGGGAAAACACGTTACTGCTCAAAAGTCAAAAAGTAAGTACTTCAATAATTGTGGAGTTTTCTGGCTTGACTTATTTTCTGAATGCTTAAAAATGTGCTAAGATGTTCTCCTATGGTCAAGTGTGGTGCCATACTCCAATTTGTATGTCCAAGAGAAGCATGTAGAGAAACTTTGTGAAAATCAAGAGTTTGTCAAAACCTGTGCATAATGAGTTCTAAAATAAAGTCTGCTTATTTATTAAGCTACTGGAGTAACCTGATAAATGATGAAATGTAATTCTCTATTGATTTCCTTTTTCCTCTTTTGAGCAGGTAGACTGAAAAGTCCATTTATCAGGGTGGAAGATAGGAGTCGGTAAGTGTTCTCTTCATGCATTTAGTAATGTGATTCTCAAACTGAGTAATTCAGAATTACTTGAGGAAGTGTGTCCTTAAATCTCAATTCCGTTCACTTTCCTGACTTCAAATGTCAAGTAAAGTGACATACAAGTATCTTTAGCCACCAAATGAGATTGAGCAAGTAGGAGTATAGTAGGGAGTATTTGCAGTAGGTGATGGAAGTGGCAAGTTAACAGGTAACTCTGGTTTGTAGATCATGAGAGTGGGTTCTTTGGGTTACTTCTTACCAAGAAATGAAAGGGAATCCTGGACCTTTACATCTTTCCTTAGATCCATATCCTGTAGCCTAAAAGACCAGTAAAACTTTGCGTACTGAATTCCACTCTTGTAGTTCCAACTCAATCACATTCATCTCCTGCTGAGACCCTTTAGATGTAAGGAAAAGAAGTTGTTAGTTAAAATAATGAATTCAAATTAGCCTTAATTTCCTGTTCAATCATTTCTTTTTAGAAGGAAAAATCACTAGCTATTAATTGGATTTCAGTATCCACAGTAGCATGAGATTTGCTACTTTAAGCCTTGAAAAATGTCACAACTTTCTGGTCCTGTAATCAGTCAGTCTTTGTTGTGTAAGAAAATGCCAGTTAGCCAGAAGTTGAGACAAAAATGAGTTGTAAAAATAGTTTGGTTCTGCACAGCATAAGTTGCACCTTTAAATTCCTAACTAACTTCTGAGTTATGATGTTGTTTGTAAGTGCTAAATTCTTTGGCTTGATTTCTCTGACACTTTCCTGAATTGAGAAAAGTGATCTAAACCTGGTTGTACACTGTGAGTTGGTGCAATAGGTATAGGGGACATGGGGATAGTGGGGAGAACTGGAACAATAGAGTTGTAAGGGTAAGAAATTCATATATAAATATATGTGAATTTCACAATATAGTGGAATACTAAACACTTGAAACACTTCTAAATATTTATGTAACATAATGGTTTTTAATGTTTATGCAACATAAGGAACAGTTGAGAAGCAGAAGGTCACCTTTTGCTGTTACTATTATGTTTTCCAGACTTGCTCTTGTAGTTTTGCCTGGGTAGCTTATAATAGTAATATGGGGAAAAAATCAGACTGAATTCTGCCATCAGCATTTCAATCAAGTAATTATTCAGTATGGGAACTTTTGACATGTCCTATTTTAGAAGTTCTTAATCTGTTCAGAGCACTGGTATGGTTGCTAGTTCTGGTATCTCTGAAAGTACAGTGGTGTACAGGAATACTATTTTTCTGAAAAATGAAAAAGTCGGCTTTTATATTTTGAATGGTGAATTGATTAATTTTTTTTAAAAGAAAATGACCAAATAATAAATAATTTAAAAAAAAGCATTGTATGTTGGGAACTGCTGAAGCTACTTCTCAGAAGCACAAATGCACTGTTGTTGAAATTGTTCTTGGGTTTATTGGTTACCCAACTCAAAACAACTAATAGGCACACAAGTCATATCCCAAGTAGTGTTTAAGACAGCTATGGAAACGGAAGGAATGAATGACTTATTCTAAGATATTTATCTGCTTAGCATTCTGTATGTGTCATATGTAAAAGAGAAACATTTTTTCCAGATTTTGGATCTGGAGTAATGTATGCAATGAAGCCTTTTTTCCATTTTTGATGGTTCTCATGCACTTGTTTTGTGTTAATACAGCCAGTACCGACCATTTTATCTGCAGTTACTGAGTTTTCCATTTCTGAACTATTGTGTTCCAAAGCCGTATAGTCCATTTGAGGTGGAGAAGAAGTATCCTTCTGGTCAAAAGCAAACTCAGTCTAAGGAAAGGTTTGTTGAAAGCTTTATTTTATTGAGGTGTGGGTAGAGGAGAGAGTTGTTCTCTGAATTGTCCCGTAACTAATTGTGTTCTAAAATAATTGCTCGCCTTCTAATTTCCTGTGCTATTTAATACTATTAGCCATGTCTCATCTGATGTATTTTCTGCACTGTTGGTGTCTGTTTCTCTATCTGTATCCTCTTTATCCTGTCTTTAGTCCTTTTTTTGGGCATGCAGATGCATACCTCCAAAAATGTGGTCTTCTCCTTTCACTGTGGCTCAGCATAAGATATTTTTTTCCTTTCTGCCACTGGTTTCTTCTCTGTCCTCATCTTGGATGCTGTTCAGTAAGTATTTCACAGGAACTGGGTTTCTTAAGACTTCTTTTGTATTTGTCTATATAGTGCTGAAATAAGTAGTTGAATTTATTAAAGCAGTGATATTCAATCACAGTGCCTAACCATCATTGATAAAGAGTGTATATTGTTGATAATTTATAGCAATTAGATAGGCTGCTAATACTGCTTCAACTCTTCAAAGATGAAAAGTGGATGCCAGCTGTCCAGCAGAATTGCAGCTGGCTTTACAGCAAGTGTTTATGTGATACATTTTGGCATTCAGGCTCTATTTGAGCATTACAGATGCAGTTAGAACTTCAGCAAAACACTTTTATGATTTGAAACTATTTAAAAGTCTTAATTAACTGGTTTTTGTGAATCAGTGTAGGGTTTTAAAATTTTTTTCTACCTAGCTTTTTTCATTGACTTCTAAAATTGATTCGTATGAGAGACTAAGTATATTTAGGTGAAGGGTAGCTTTGCTATATTTTGAAGTTTCTGTATTTAGTAAGTTGCTGCTTTTCTGTCCTTGGGGCTGAAAACTTACTTAGGTGTGATACCTGTTTTCTTTATGAAGTGGCTTCTCCACAGTTCTGTCCAGTCGTGACCATAACACAGTGCTGGAGGTTTCAGCTGATATTGCCATGCTTCTTTTTTTTTTTTGCCTTTTTTTTTTTCCTTAAATTGCAAGGAAGGTAGCAGTATGAAAAGGCAAAAACCATGTATTGCAGGGGTTACTGCTGTATTAATAAGGCAATTTCTGATGGTGACTCTTCAAAGGATGTTGGAAAGGCCCATTCTTTTTAAAGCATTAAAAAATCAAAAAGGCAGTTTTTGTTTAGATTTATTAAGGAATATGATATATTAAAAATTTCAGTATTTATGTTTGAATAAATATTCCTAATTAATATTTCAGTTGGGCACATACCGAAGAGACATTAGGTGGGAAAATGGTCACTCAGCAGGTGAATGTGACCAATGTCAATTTTGGGAGAGAGAAGGGAATGTTCACTTGTTTTGTCTTTACCTGGGAGAAAAACTTGTTGAAGCAAAGTTGTTAGTTCTACTTGCTTCTGCATTAGGCAAGACCTGCAGACTTATACAGTCTTCAGATGATCCATTCTATTGCTTCTATCCTGCTTTACTGGTTCTCTGTGATACTGTTTTCCAGAGCGAAGGTGTGAAGGCTGGTGTAACAGTTAAAGCGCACACTAGAGTTCTCTGTCCTGGGAAACCCAAGAAATGCTGGGACAGGGTGTTAACAATACTATGCTTTGTGAGCTAAAGATTTTTCAAGACAGATATTTAGATGTAAAGTCCTGAGCTTACATCTATGCACATAGTTCATAAAATCTGTCAGTGGATTTTGAAACACCGGAACAGGGAGATGGAACTATTCCTTCAAAGTAAAAAGGGAGTAGAGATTGATGACTTTGCTTTACTGCTGGCATATCAACCTTAGGTGGTTTAATAGTGGATTGCAGCAAGCAGTAGTTCTTCCCGGATGAGGATTCTGATGATCATGGAGCAGCTGTTGAAAACCTCTTTGTATATTAATGTCCGGGAAGAACTTTAGGTTCATTTTGTTGCATTCCCACTTAACTTTTACCTAGAAAAACAGGACAGAATGGCATTTGGTCAGCATATTCGAAATTATGTGTAACCAGCAGTGGGTGTTAAAATCTTTTTTTGCTGTTTCTAGTTTGGGTTTTATCAGCTGTACACAGAGACTTCGTTTGATTTTTATTTGTTTAGCAACTTCGTATTATTTATTCTTAGTCAGTGATAGTAGTATGTCTATACTAACCTGGATGTTCTGTGCTTAGGTATAATTACACTGGGTCTGCCTGTCTTCTTGCAGTAAATATTTCTGGGTTCTGTTTGTTTGATTTTAAATCTATACATAAGTCTTTGGGGTTTTTTTAAAGTGCTGACTAAAATAATGTAAATAGTTTAAGAGGAAATAAAAGTTTGTTTGGGAGGTTTTTTTTAAGTTAGTAAGAATGAACATACTGTGAGGGGCAAGTTGAGCACTCAGTTCCATGTTTAAGATTCATTAATATTCTCTTAACAGAAACAAAATAAACAGTGACAAGGATTGTGGAATGCCTGCTCATTTTCCTCAGAAGGACAAAAAAAAGAGAGGATATTGTGAATGTTGTGGGAAGAAATATGAAGATCTGCAAACAGTATGTGAAATGTCAAGTATATGCTTCGATACCATTATCTCTTTAATGTGGTATCACCAGCGGTTTCTCTATAATTTTTATTTAAAAATATTTTTCTGAATAATGTGCAAATTAATATTTTTTCCCATGTTAGAAGCAGCAATTAAGAATTAAACCTATCTCTGATAGCTGGAGGCACTAGTAATTCATGTCTTAGAGATGCTAGTAGTAAATTAGTGGTATTTACTTGCTCCTTGTACTATTGACTTGTATATTCGTATCTGTAATATTAGATTTATATATAATGCTTTTTTCTTCATTGCAGCATCTTGAAAGTGAGCGGCACCGAAATTTTGCACAAAGCACACAGTATAAAGTTGTTGATGATATAATCTCAAAGTTAGTTTATGAGTTTGTTGCATACAAAGATGATGATACAGGAAAAATAAAAAGGTGAGTTACATGTTGTAAATTCTAAAGACTCTGAGAGTCAGGACATTGAACATAAAGATAGTTCTGAAATTCCTGAGCAGAACAGATTAGGATAAATTCATGGTTTTAAGGCTAAAATAAATCATGGAAACTTTCAATGAGGTTGTATGTGGCAAATCAATTCTGTAAAGCAGAACTTAGGGGGGAAAAAATCAGAAGTGCAGATGACATCAGAGAAAGATGAGACTGAAAGTTGACAGAAGTTGTCCTACTTATCTTCAGCTCCTGTAACACAAAATCTACTGTAGTGAAATATTGCTAACAGAAAGATAACAGTGTCTGGCCATCTTGCTCTGAATGCTTTCTGTCATATTTAGAAGTCTAAGGACAGTAAATCAGTCAGTCTGGTCTGCTTATGTGTGGGAAAACTTCCTACCTGTACTCTAAACCTCTTAGCTTCTGTGCTGCCTGTGCAGGACAGAGAAAGCAAATGTTCCTTTCTTTGTAGCTCAAGTGCTTGAAAGAATGAGAAAGGCTTGTTTGGTGTCTTGGACTGTAGGCTCTAGGGTCTTTGTTATGTGAATCAGTAACGCTATTCAAGGTTGCTCTAATTTTTTGGAAATGAGTCAGGAGATAAGTAATAACTTTCTTGTTTATTTATTAAAAATAAAGCAAGTAATGAAGAAATAAAGATATTCTTAGTGAAATCAAAGGAAATGCAAATAGAATCAAACTGATAGCCTAATAAAGCAAGCCTTTATTTCTTTTGTGATTTCAAAATACTCAGAGTTGTTACCTGTCAAGAAAATCATGTTAATTTTGTGTGTATATATCATAGAATATTTGTAAGTGTTTATAGTCATTGCATTATATTAATTAACTTCTTTTGTTCTTAATGCCCCTGTAAATTGAGATTTACTGAAATGCTAAACTGCTTGTGTTTTTAAAACAACTTCATGAGCTGTAGAAATCAGTAAGAAAACACCAAAACTATAAGGCACTCAACTCCTGTAGAAATAGTGTGTTACAACCCTAAATATATCTTTCTTTGCGGAGTAAAAACAAAAGCTCCTTTATCAGTTCAGTTGCTTTTTTAGAATAAGTTGCACATGGAGTTATGTAGCATGGGGTTTTTTATGTTTGTTGATATTTTTAAATTATTTCGTTGTAGGACAAAATGTGGCATAGGATATTTTTCTCCTATTATTGGGAAGATAACCAGACCAGATGAGCTGAAAGAGCGACTGAAAAGGCAATGCACTGCTTTGAAAACTTACTCCTGGAAGGATACTGCAATGCAGGCACTCAAACTGGATCGCCAGCCTGCAGTAGTACAACCAAATTCTGTGCCAATACCTATCCCTGTTTCTGCATCTGTCTGTTCAATTCTTTATTGTCACCCATCACAACCTTCAGAAGTCAAAAGTAAGTTCAGAATTAAAAATGAAAATATTGAGACTGATTGCTCCTGTGTTGTGAAGGTAAGAGAGACTGGTGTATCATCAAATTCCATACAACCACCCCTTCAGAAAACTGATGAAGTGTACACAGAAAACTTGTCTCGAGCTTCTGAGCCATTCAGCAAGGATATACTGGAACCAGATGTAAGTAAAAAGAATGTACAGTGTTTTCAGGAAGGAATGGTTACTTTATATTCTCGTACCCAAGTTACAGATTTTAGTGAAAAAGACAGATACTTATTGCAGCAAAAGCGAAAATTAAATAATTCAGTAGTCCTACCAGCAAAGTGTTTGAAAAAAACAGATGCCAATCCTACGTTTGTCAAGAAACATCCTGATTTATGTGATAATCATCAACTAATGCAGCACAATGTCATTCTGGAGGCTGAGGTATCTGATACTGCTGTGAACAAAGAACTTAATGCATCAGCTGCCAGCACTGCCCACAGTTCACCGTCTGGAAAGCTGCACAGAAAAGTGAATCTTAACTTGAGAAGGAATAAGAGAGAAACCCAGAAACAGAATATGGAGTTGTGTGTAAAGAATTCAGATAGACTGTCTGTTCCTGATGAGAAGAGAAGCACTTGTAGCTTACCACTGCAGACCTTATTGGAGTTATTTCAGACAAGTGAAAGAAACTCAGAATTTGGAGGTTTTTCAAGTTACACTGAGAACAAATGTTCAGTGAGCATAAATGATACATGTGAAGGGCAGAATGCAAATGTTATGTGGTCATTATTTTCCTCTTCATCCTCATCCCCGTTTTTTGGATTTTAATGCTGGTTTATTTAATATAATGATTTTAAAATTGACTTGAAAATTTAAGATTCTATTCATGAAGACTTAAATCGCTGTATTATATGTACAAATTATTTGGTTTTCAAGTTTTTTGATGCAAAAGCTTCTGTATATGTAAATATGAAAAATAAAACTAAGTTTGGCTTTGGTCATGTGTTTTGGGGTTTTTTTTAAAGGTTTCTTGTGTCTCGTAAAAGGCTCTGACGCCGCACTTGGATTAAATGAATTGCTAGGCAAAACAATGATGCCACTGCATTTAGATGAGTAATTTTCTAAAATCATTGACTATGATACATTTCAAGTAACCACATTAAAAATAACTGGATGTTCCACTGTAAATAAGGTAGTCTGTTATTCACTGATTACTGATGTTTTGTGGGCATTTGGTTGCTTCCCTTTCCTGTTTCTTCTGCTGCTTTAGTAGAGAAGAGAGTAACAAAGATGTGTTACATTCTTTGACTACTCTGATGTATTATTGGTAAATTAATGCACTAGAACTAGCTCTACTGTGTATTTCAGTTAATAAGAAAGCAGTTAGATGTATATATTTTCATTGGGGAAAAACAAACAAGAAACCAACAAGACAGGTAGGTTTCTGAATGACTTGGGTCGTTTGTTTTTTCTTTCAGACTAGCCAGCCTTTTGGATGGGCTTTACTCAGAAGCTGAGTGGAAGACACAAGTGAGAGTTGGGAAGACTTTTTTTAACAGTGCAGATCTTTACCAGAGCTGATTTCTTTCAGAATTTCAGTGTCTGTAAATCATGAGAGGGCCCAGGTATGAAATTACAAGAGACAAAGCTTTATTAATAAATGTAGGGTGCCTTAAGGTCATATAAGAGATCTCAACCACAGAAATTACTTTCATTAATTTTTGCATAAGTTACTTGTTTGCATTCCATCTTTTGCCCATTTAATATTCTCAAACTTAGTGCTCTTACAGTTAAGGTGCTTTAATGTTGCAGGCTTCTGTCTGTCCTTTATAGGCTATTTTATGTGAAGGGTAGGTAAAGCTGCTTGGAGTACAGGAATGGGTGGGGAAAATGATGTAAAATTCCTTCACAGAGGGTATGAATTGGAAGCTTAATGATGAAAGTAGCTTCTTAGAGTCACCTTTAAAGGTGACATTCCTTATTCCTTTGTTTATGTAATTGCATGTACAGTCTGGTGAGGACTGCTTTTGGCTTCTCCATCTTACTGGTCACTTCTGGCTTGATTTATAGTCAATTCTGATCTGGATTCACATCCAGAAAATATAGAAAGCCATTACAGAAATGAGCAAAATTAACATTTTAAAGAGGAGTTGATCTTGAATGTGTATATCTGCATTTATTTTTTGCCTGTAAATTACCAGCATATAGTACTCAAGGACTGGGACTTTAGAAGATTGAAGCAATTACTTTGTTCTTCATTTTGAGTGACACTTTAATGATTGCTCTCTGGTTCAGTGAGTTCAGTATATTTTAGGAACAAGTGTTTTGACTGTTTTTCTTCTATTGAGATAATTTTGTTTGGTTGGAGGTTTTTTGATGGGTGATTTGTTTGGTTGGTGTTGCGGGGTTTTTTTTGTTGGTTTTTTTTTTTTTTTTTGGTTGAAGCTTCTCCGGATATGGATTTTTTCTAGCTTTTGGTTTAGTCTTTAAAAGTGAAATTCAGAAAAGTTTGCATTTCCCCCCTCCTCAAGCATTGCAACAATCTGCCAGTAAGTATCTCTTGCTTCCACCTCCCTGCTTCCCTCCCTGGGGCACACCCTCCTTAGCTGCCCTGGTGGCCTCCACCAGGCCATACATGAGGATTGCTGCGACGTTAAGGGTGAACAATAGAACAGGTCTCTGTTAGTTAATCTACTTATCAGGTAAACAGTGTGTATGTTTTGCACATGATTAAAAGCAGTCCTAGAATGTGTTAGCTCAACAGGCACTGCAAAGGGAAGTTTTGAACACGGAATCTGGCTTTAGAATCTTGAAGGAGAAAAACAAATCTGAGGTTTGTCATTAAAATAGGAAGACTATTCGTTGTAATCCAGAACGAGATAGGAGAGTCACTGCTACTGGTTGCAAAAAGCAGTTCTAGACATGATGCAGATTTTGTTTACTGGTCACTTTAGTGTGTTAAAGAGTCCCGTTTGTCATATGTTCAGTTGGCATCACAAGCTGCAGTAAGCCTATTAACTACTTCCAAAACAGATTTAATTTCAGCGTATTTAATTATTTTTATGTATTTATTATCTTTTAAGCTTGTTAAAAAGAAACAACAAAATTCCACACTTTTTACAAAAGTTCGAATGTATGTTACAATTTGAAAAAGTAAATGTGGAAGAGTAGTTACTAGAACATGTCTGATTTCCTCATAGAAAAGACAATTGAGTATTTTCAAAACATGTAGCAGTGATTGTGAGACATGTCAGACAGTTCAGACAAAGGCTACCTCTCTGGTCACTAAAACTGCACTTCTAATGGCAAACCTTTATTTGTATGTATTTGTGATAATCAAATGTTATATAATTGCAGTTTGAACTCTCTTCATAAGGATTTCTTCTAATGCACTTCATTTTTGAATTGTCTTGCTGTCTGTGTCTTTGAGGAGCAGAAATGTTGTGTCTATTCAGGTAAGTTGTAGTGTGGCTGGGAGGAAACAGTTCCCCATCCATATGTGTGTGCACAGGGGTGTACGTACAGGCACTGCTGTGGGGATTAGTGATACCAACCTCTCACACACAAGGAAGTTCTGCAGTAACTTCTGAGATTCATGCACTCAGGTAAGCCCTGTGCTGTGCAGCATCTGTGTGGGCAGCTCTTGCCCAACTTCACACAAAACAAGAGGTGACTGTCAAGCTGGCTTTCCAGTAGTGTTGCAGGGAGGTTAGTTAAACCTGAGGTTTTTGGCTCCTTATATGTACCTGTGAGGGTGTGTGCACCTTCATTCTGTATCTGAAGAGGCTCAGCTCTGACACTCAGCTAAGGTATCTGGTGATGGTGTCTCTGAAGCTCTTGTGGCAGCCTCTGAGTGAAGGAATGTTGAAAAAAATGGTAGCTGCTCCAACTGGTGTAGTTACAGCGAGGCATGTGGACACGGGATGGAAATATGAATCCCTCCGTGTCCTCCAGCTGGACAATCTTTGTGAGCTATGTGGTCCATGTGGCCTCTGGGCCATTGGCTGATAAGCACCAAGGGCTGATAAAGGTTGATCATGCTGGGCTTTTTGATCATGTTGACAGTTGATACCACAGAAGCATCAAATCACAGTCTACCTTGGTCTTACACTGAGTACTCAAAGGTGGAAAGCACTTTCTTGCCCTAGCTTCATTCTGTAGATGCTCAGAATCAGAAATTTAAGACATAGAGTTAGATTGTGTAAAGAATTATGGGAGATTCCTGAAATAGTGAAGTGTAAGATAAACTACAATTAAATGTGATCAAGCATTCATATCCTTCTTGGGTAGCTAGTTTGGATGTTACTTGCATCACAGCAGGAAATTGACTCCCCTTTATCCCTCTCATTTTTTCCATTATGTTTCTTCTCATGTAAATATTCTTCTGGAAAATAAGCTATTTTCTTTCAAGTGCTTATGGCCACTCAGATTTAGCTGTAACCTCCATATGCATCTAATCACCACTCTTGAAGACAAATGAGGGGATGTTTTAGAAACCAATTGCTAAAGCCAATTGTACAACTAACTTACACAGAATATATGTAGGTAGACTACAGAATGAATACCAAAGTTTATTTCTTAGCATAACTAGTCCTCTGGACCCTGTAAGGAATATATTTATGCTTGCACTTAATAGCAAAAGCAAAAGTAAATCCTGTTGGTAATATCACAGAGTTACTGCTGATAATCTGTAGCAGGTGAAGATAAACATAAAGTCCATCACCCACTTTACCATCTCTGAAGATGATATGAGATGAATAATTTGGGGTTTTTCACCATGAATTCTCAGATGCTGTTTTTTGGTTCTTTGCTTTAGATAGTGCAGCTATCCAAAATAAATGCTGAGCACCCCAGACACAGCACTATAAAAATATCTGGGATGGAAAGCAGATGTTTGGATGTAGTCCAATTTCATTTGTGATAATGAAGTTGTAGATTCAGGTGACTGTCTATAATATTTTTGTTTGTTTGTTTTGGTGGGGGTTTTCATTTGTTTGTTTTGGGGTTTTTTTTTGGGGGGGTGGGGTTTTTGTGGTTTTTTGGTTTTTTTTTGTTAAGGGGAGATCTCACTTCAAGATTCAGTACTGAATATTTGTTGAGTATGTGGATAGCTGGCCACAAACCGCAGACTGTCTGTGACCTTCAGTACTGCAGGCAGTGGAGGGGAAGGTGCTGATATTTTCTCTCTGGGGACTAGAGATATGACACAAGGAAATGGGAGGAAGATGCAACTGATAATGTCTAGATTGGACATCAGGACAAGATTCTTCACTGAGAGGGTGGTCGGTCACTGGAACACGTTCCTCGGGGAAGCAGTCCCCATGTCAAGATTTAAAGGATTGGATGACACCACTATATGGTGTATTTTTTGATAGCTCCAGGAAGAGAAAGGAGTTGAACTTTATGATTCTTATAGATCTCTTCCAACATGAAATGTTCTAGGAGCTGCTAGAAGAAGAAAAAATCTGTCCCCTGATGTGAAAGAGCTTGTTGCTTGGAGGTGGATAGTCTGCCACAGTCCTCAGCAATGTTGAAGAACTCCCAGGAAAGTAAAACTAGGAAGTGAATCTCTATCTTCTCTGCTTGATTTCCCAAACGAATATGAAATCGCCATCAATGAAATTTAAATATTTCTCTGGAAGATTAAGCCTGTCAGATCATCCATTTTTAATCAGTGTGTACAATACAAGACTTCAGACATACAGATCAGGATTTACTTCCTTGTGATTCAGATCCTTCAACCTAATATAGAAATTTTCTGCAATTTATTTAAGTCTCCTCTTTAGAATTAATCTTTAGTGTTGACCACAGAAGTGATAAATAAATAAGCCAAAGAGTAGAAGATATAAATGAGAAAGGTTTGCAAGCAGAAGAATATAAAACCTTTTTCATCTGTTTTGGCTAATTACTTCTAGCACACACACTTTTTAGATGCCTTTATCTTTGTATTAGTTGGCTGTATTTCTAAAAAAAAAAAAGTCCTAAATGTTATTCTTAAAATTAGTGAAGGACCAATATAGAGCTGGCATACTAAAAAAAGGACTGCATTTATGAAACATATGTATCATACCTCATCATATTCGCTGAGCATGCAGACTGGTTAAAACTCCGCTTTTATAGTTGTTAGCTTAAAGCAGCCAAGCTTTGGCTGGCGCTGTGTTGGTGAACCTTCCATGTGTAACACCTACACTAAATCTGAATATAGGTGAGCAAGAGAAAAAAAGAGATCTGTGATGTACTGATCCAGGAAATGAGTGTATAACTGTACTGTGTATCTGCTGCTGAACAGTGTAATTTATACCCAACGTCATGAATTCTCACAGAAATACTGACAGAAGCAGCTGTGAAATAGTGTGCCAGTGGGGAAAGTTCAGTTTAACTGAAATAACTACAGGGGTTGGCTGCAGTCTGAAATGTAAGGATTTACGACTTTTGTAAGAAGATTGCAGCACCATGTTATAGTACTGAATTTTTCTTTGCTATAAATAGCACTTTCTCATTTTCTTTACCTAACCCACCCATGGTCTTTTTGACACCCCACATCAGAGTTTTATAAGCTAATTTTGCAGTTTCAGCAGCTGCTTCGGGATGGATACCTTGAGGTAATAGTGCATCTGGCCTGTAGTACCGACATCAGTGTAAGCAGGACAACATAAAACTTACTTGCCACTTTCTCCTCGAAGGTAGTATATATTGTGCATTGCTCTGCTGTTATCTTCAGCTTGTTGAACTGTTATGTTGTCTGTTTTCATATCACAGAAACAAACTCTGAGAAACTGAATTTCCTTCATCCATCCTCTAATTGGATCCTTTAATAAGATGATGTGTGTAAGTAAGCCAAGCCCTACAGAGAAATCGGGCCAGGAGCGCCGGCATTCCCTGTCGGGTGGCTCCGGGGAGCCAGGCAGGCGCTGCCGAGCCGCTGTGCCCGGAGCACGCTGCTTCCCGTGGGGATCCGGGGAGAGCAGAAGGCAGCCCGGCGGGTGGAAACGCTCCTAAGAGCAGAAATAGAGGTGCCAGGTGTCCTGGCTGTTGTCCGTGCAAGCAGTGCAATTAAAATTGATCTTCGTAATGGTTTTAAGATATTTTGTTTGCTTGTTCTTTTAATCTTTGAGACTACGACGAGCAGCAGCTTTCAGTGGCATTATTTATGATATCACCTCCTCCTTTATTATGTGTTTACAACTGGCACAAGCCTTCGAGTGGGTAGTTAGACTTTGTATTCTCTCGCCTGGATGGGTAGCGAGTTGCATCTGCCGCTGCTCTGACATCACTTCTCCTTTCTCTGCTCACCTCAGCTGCGTGCCATGGCTGTCCTTGCTATCGCCCCTTCCGAAAAGGGTGAGGAAAAAGGTGCCACTCCTGTCCCATTTTCATAAAGAAATGTAGTTAAGGAAGGTGAGATACACCATGCTGGGAGGCAGCACTGCTGCTCTCGGCTTCCCGGTAGGTGGGAGTGTAGAATTGGGTTGCAGATGCAGCCACCCCTCCGCTGAGGGAGAATTATTCTCGCGTTTCAGGGATCGGACATCGTGGGGACTCCCTGACACTTCTGCCTCTTGCTTAGTCCGGGAGAGCATGTTGTAATGTAAAATGAATGGTTCTGCGTTGTAATCCTTTCCTACTCTCTTTGTTAAAAAAGAGAGGAGGGAGTAGAAATTTAAGAAAGGAAGAAACAAATGTCATAGGGAAGGAAATTAAGGTTTGCTCAGAAAACGAGCACGTAAAGGAGGAGAGAGGGGCTGACGGCGGTACGGGCAGGGAGGGAGGGAAAACGCCCCGGCTCACTCCCCAGAGAGCCCCCGCCCTCAGCCGCAGCTGTCAGTGAAGGCAAGTTTTGCGGCGGGGCTTCCCTGAGCCCCGGAGCGGTGCGGTACCGGGCCGGCCCCACGGGGCGGGGGCGACTGCGGAATCCCTGCGGCGCTGCCCGGGCCCCGCGGCTTCCCCTCCGGTCTCGCCCCGCTCCCTCACGCCCCGGCAAACGACTACATTTCCCAGCACTTCCCTCTTCCGAGCGGGCTCTGCGGGGAGCCTCGCCGCTCTCGCCATCTCCTCCGCTGGCAGGGGGCTCGGCGCGGCGGCGGGGCGGAGCTCGNCTGCTGCGGAGCCCCATGGAAACGGAGCCCCCGCTCCAGCCTGCGCGCCGGGGGTGACAGTGCCTCCTCTTCCCCTGCGCAGGAGGCGCCGGGCCGGCGGCGGCGGGGCGGCGGGGCCAGAGCCCCTTCGCGGAGCGAGAGAGCATCAGGCCCCTGCGGCTGGGCTCCGGCGAGGGCGGCGGCGGGGCGCGGTGGCCGGCGCTCAGCACGCGGGTGCGGAGCGAGGCGGCGCGGGCACAGGTAAGCGCCGGGCGGGGGACAGGGGCCCGGGCGGTGCGGAGGGAGCCTCGCCGCACCCTCCGCCCAGGGGGTTTGCACCGCCGGGGGATGGATAGCGCTCGGTGCGGAGCGACGCTCGGTGAGAGCGATGCTCGGCCCGACGCGCGGCTCGGTTCCCGCAGGAGCGCGGGGAATGGCAGTCCTGTGCAAGGGTGCCCGAATTAGTGAAGATGGTCCCCGTGCCTGTTAATGCCCAGCCCCGGGCGGCAGCGGGGCCCGGGCGGGCACAGCCCGCTGCCTGCGGCGGCCGGGGCACCCAAAATGAAAGTTGCGGTGCCTTTGCGACAGCGGGGCTTGGAACGCTGCGGCTTCTGGCTGAAGCGTGGGCAGGGTGGGTTGGTGTTCTGTGGACTCGGATGTGATTTTAAAAATAGAAATTGTATATCGGAAGGGAATTGCTTGAGATGTAACACGTGAACTAAACGCAGGATTTAACGTACTTACTGCCTGCTGCCCAACCTGGGGTATATTTTCAAATTCCATAGAATCATAGAATTATTAAGGCTGGGAGAGCCCTCTAAAATGATCGAGTCCAACCAATAATCTGGCTCTATTTTTGTTAGAAACTATATTTCTGTTATATGAAGACCAATTCCTATAACTTTTATCAACCTTATTTTGTATTAATATACAGTGATTTTCATCTTGACCCCTTTTGTTTGAGGTGGTACATGGCTGTTACATCTGCAGAAAAGAAACCTTGAGTCCATACTGTTATAGATGTAGAACATAAAATCTGAGCATTTGAGGAAACTGCTGCCATACAGGATGAGTTGCAGGCCTCTGTTTCCTCCTTTTCTAATTGACTACTCTGTGTTTAAGAAACAAAATAGGTGAAAAAATTCTCATATTTCTTTTTTTATCATCCATGAAGTATGAGAACCAACAACTTGCATTCTCTTCGTTTAATTAAATAATAAACAAGCTCTTCATAGCATATGTATTCACCTCTGAAGGTAGCTTACTCATGTAAAGATTTATCTATGAAGACCATATTTAGAGTACAATAAAATACGATTCCAGAGTTCATAATGCCTTGTTCAAAAACAAAACAAAAAATCATTTAGGCATTTCAGGATTCTTTGAAGACCCCCAAAAATCATAAGTTCAAACACTTTGTCACATGTCTGTTTTAAACTTAGTAATTGTTGCATTTGGCTTCAATATTAGGCTTTAAATACTGGTCTTATAGAACAAACTGCTAATTAATGGGCTTTGTTTTTATGAGTGTCTCAGCTTTTATTCACCAAGTCTTATGCTCATAAAACTTTCAAGTCATCCTGATATAGTTAAGTTGCTAGTATGAATATTAGTCTAAGTAGAAAAAAAAGTAACACAAGTGGTTTGAAAAGGGTTAAATACATTTATTTCACAACAGCCTCCACAGTAAACCAATGTTGATGTGTAAAAGATCTGATGTAAAGGTGAAAGCTACTACAACTTTTATTCCTGATCAAGAAGTTTCCCTCTGCTGCTTAAAGTATTCCCATCCTATTCCAGGGTATCTCATGGTTGTTACTCATGGAAGGATACAGTAGCTGACAGTGCTTTGGACAATAAAACTTGCCAAGCAGGCCCAACAAAGTGAAGCAGTACAGATTTTCTGTGATTCTGGCACAGAGCATGTTACATCCTAATTGCAGGATATTGCATCCCTTGCTCAGAGACCTGAGTCAGCTCGGCAGCAATGGACCAGCAGCATGGCTGACTTTGCTTAACTGAAGTTTTGTAGGAGCTGCCTTTAGGAGGGTAATTATCAAAGTTATGGACTAACTTCACAGACTGAACTTTTATGGTGCTTTTGGGCACCCGGTGAATGTCACATGAAGTATAAAGATACTGGATTCTGCTCGTACATGAAGAGACACCCATGCCTGCCCTGAAGAGTTAACAGTCAGTGGCATGTAAAGAGTGGGGGAACAGAGGTGCCCTCTACATCAATAACATTTCCATATGTATTTGTTTGTTTTATGATTAAATACACTCCATGGACTGTCTCCATGTTCTATCCATTGCTAATAGTATTTGAGTAACTGTATTTGGGAGTTAAAAAAGCTGGTCTTGAATACAGATTTCAGACCAAATGTTCTTCTGGATTAGTTAAGGGAGCATGCTTCTTCGAGGAGGTAAAGGCATTCAAGAAGAATCCCCGGTGAGTGAAGGACTGGCAACCTTGCCTAGAAAAACAAAGATACCTGAATGGGAAGGTGCATTCAGAGGACTAGCCAACAAGGCTGTAGTTGAATTAATGTAAAACAATGTAGTTGTGTTTTGAATCGGATAAAGATAAAAAAGGAGGGGGGGGGTGCGGGGAGAGATAAGCTGGAGAGAAGGAAGTTGCGTTAAATCGGATTGGATTCTTTTAATTCCTGGATGAAAGCTTTAGCTGCAGAAAGGGCAGAAGTTGAACAAGAAGGATGCAAGCCTGAGTTCAGAACTGCACAAAGGGAAATGAAGATAATCATGCAGAAGAATGCAGAAGAAAAGCGTGGCCTTTGCAGATCAGGAGTTTTAGAACAGGCTTATGATGGAGTTGAGCCAGAGGAGTGCAATATGAGACAAGGGGGCGAACGGAGATAACTGAAGACAGAAGTGACTGGGAAGTGACGGATGGCAGATTTCTAAAATATAATGGTTTGTTTTCAGCATTTGTTGAGGTTTTTCTCTAGCAGCTTCCTTTGTTTTGTTTGTTTTGGGGTTTTTGGGCCATTGCCATCAGAGTTGAGTGACTTCTCTACATGCATGCTTTACTATTAAATAGTAAAGGAAATAGTCTGTAAACTCATCTTAGAAACCCAGGATGTAATTGCTTAAAAAACATAATTAATATGCTGACAATTGTAGTTGTCCAAGATTGCTGAACCTCAGAACACATCACAAGGACAATGTTGTAGTGGCATGTGCTTGCTATTAATGTTTTAATGTACAGTGTATAGTGGACATTGGAGAATTCACGTGACTTTGGGCTTCTGCTTTTAATTCCATTGCAGAATAGAGTCATTACTAGTATCTGTGACACTCCTGTATTTTGGTATCTCTGTTCCTCAAAGGGCGCCTGTTAGCAGCTGCACAGCACTTAGTGTATAGAATAATCAAGATAAGATACAGTTAAAAATACACTAATATTGTATTATCATTAATGCAATCCAGAATCTTAGCAATGGACACCTAATTTACTGTTGCATAAATAAGTGTATTAGAAGATGAGATTCATCCATGTCAGGGACATTCAGGGAAGGCTAATCTAATATTTTTTTTGTTTGGAAGAAGGAAAGTTCCCACCCTGGACAATTTTAAGGAACCTTTTAACACCATGCCTTAAGCCATATTTTGGTATTGTAAGAAGCACATGGGAAACCACAAGTTTTGTAGTATTTTCCTTTAGTCAATATGGTGTAGGCGTGTTCTTTGTTAAAATGTGGGAATGTGTAAGCATCCCTCCCCGCTGCCTGTATTGCCATTATCCATTTTTGATACATCTAAGTGTTACATGGAAATTTGTGAGATTCGGCATGATTTTCAGTGGGAACAAAGTTCTGGCCTGCTATGGATTGAGATTCACTCATCTCTGCTGGTTGTACGGGAAATTCATGATATGGCAGTTTCTGTTTCTCAAGCTTCTGTTTTTCCCTTGCTCATTGCCCGTTGTCATGGAGGTACACTGGATTCCCTCCGAGAGAGTGAAAGGGATGACCTGGTTGTAGGGAGCCTGGCCTGAAGGGGCTCCAGGGCTGAGCTGCATCTGGAGACAGAAGTGCATGTTGTTTGTAGTCCAGAGTGAGTCAGTAGTTTTCAGTAAATAACTTATTTGTCTTCTGCAGCCTGTGTCACTTGTGAGCAAATGATACAATTGCGTACACCTATTTGGAATCATGGCTTGCAGATTTCTTAAATGATTTCTTATTGCTAATAATCAGTTTCAGAGAAGCTTTGCTCTGTCATGCTGAGTTTGCATAGCCCTTTGATTTGAAATCTTCATTAGTTATTCGAGTGTTACCTAGTCTTTGCTATTGGATTCTCTGATTTCCTGTTGTCTCACTCTAGTATTCAAACAGGATATCCCTGTTCTTTGCAGGTGCTTTTGAAATTGCTGACTCTTGCTTTCTGTTCTGAAGCTGTCAATTTCTGTTGGTATTGTAAGTTACTGTGTTGGGTAGCTCCAACAAATAGTAATTTTTTTTTTCTTTAAAAAAAGAGCTCTGTGGCTTATGAAATATCTCTAGACTTTGGGACTGATAGATGGTGACTGTTGGAAAGAGAAGTGTCATGAGAAATTTCCTAATTTAAAAAATCTTTTTCTGCCCACTTAATCAAATGACTTCTGTCTCTTGAAGAAACTTAAGCACAATTTTTGATCATCCTAACACAAAACCAAAGGGAAGGAGGCTAAACTGGGAAAGGGGCTATAGTGAGTAATAACATGCATTTGGTTTATTGCTGAATTTAGTTTTCTTCCTGCCTTGTTGCCTCTTAAGGTTTGTAAGGCATTAAGCAAAATGTGTGTGACACTTTACTGTATGTTCAGTGTATGCAGTTCTGCAGTATGATAAGATACTTCACCAACGTTGCAATATTTTATGAATATGAGAATGATGGTTAAAATATTCATACTCTTGATGCAGGTCTTGCCTTCCTGAAGAGGGAAAAAACTGCTAAAAGCTAAACTTTGCTCTAGATTGCGTGTTGAATGATATGAGGGCATTGAGGGTGTCCTTTGATTTCTGATGTAAGAGGCACTTTCAGGTATACCTTTTTATAAAAGTACTCAAAGTGTGTTTTGGTATTTTATAGGCAAAGAATATTTCAAATTCCTAATTTATCCTTCTTTGCAAGCTCATATCAGGAAAAGTCTGATAATGAGATTTTTTATAACAGTAAATGCAAAAGTAAAAAAAATCATCCAGCAAAAAATCCCTGGTAGCTGCTGCTTCTGAGTTCATGTTGTTTTGTGTCATCTTCTCATGCTTGTGCCATAGCAGACTGGAAAAGAGAGATATTCCTAAATCTATGGCTTACCTTCATAAAATAGGCTTATATGCAGCGAAAAAAGGATCTTAAAGGCTCAGATGTATCAATTTGTGTAGAGAATATTTTCCCAGAGTGTGCTTGTTGCCATGATTAGTGTGGTAACTGCAAAGTCTGACAGGAGTGATTTCCAGCTCTGGTGATGAATGTGTCTGTATTCACTGCTGGTCAATGTTGGTGCCCCTGAGTGTGGGATCACACCAAGTATTCTTTTTGCCACAGTTTCACTGCGTACCTGTTTTGGGACTCCTACAGTGGCTAATCAGCTATATCAGACATAACATATGCATGGTGTAGAAATGTGTTGTGTCCTGAGCAGTGTCATGATAAACTTTGATGAGATTTAGCCATATTCTGGAGGAACTACATGTGAAGTTAAGATTCACTCTGAAATGTTTGCTGCAAGAGCATTATGGACATATGTGTTAAAAGGTCATGGTAGATGTATTATCCTTCTGATAGTCCAGGTCCCTTTTGTAGTTTTCCCAATAATCATACCAGTCTTTACATGACTCAAAACTAACAACTTTTTTAGGGCTCTCCTTGTGAAAACATTATTACAGTTATCCTGTCAAACACTGCTTAAAGGTCAATCAAACTGTATAAAACCTTCAAAAGCCTGATAGGTTCAGCTCTGTAAATTGTGGGTCCTTCTAGCTAGCACTGGCTCAGTGCTTTTCCCTCTCCAGTTAGCTCTGCTGAGGTTTGCAGTCCTTCCACTTGTTGCTGCCTCCCCTGGAGTTTCTCCCCTGGAGAGGATGGAAGACGAGGATCCTTGTTTTCCACTCCCATGGGTTTGAGCCAAGGCTGCCTCTCCTCCCAAGCAGACTGCTCTTCTGCTTCATGGGAAGTAGCTCACATGTCAGATGATTTCGTTGCCAGCCCAGGCCCACATGTATTCTCTCAGTCTGGATGACACTGGATACAGAGGGTGAGGTCCAATACTGCCAGAGATCAAGATTGGATGCAGGGTTTTGGTGTCTTCCTATGCAACCTATCTTTCTCTTCATCTACTGATACGGTTCAGTGTTTTCATCACTAGATAATATTTTTCAGTATTGTTTTTTCTAGAAATAGTCTAATTGTTTATTTCTTGCATGTTAACCAAATCTGCTGTATTTAATATCTCCAAAAATTACTGTAACTCCCATCCTGTCTTCCTTTTCTCTAGTTTTGACTTGTGTAATTTATTTTAAACAATGCCAAATTTGCTATGATTGTCTGTGGAAAACTTTCAGACAAGAAAACCTTCAAGGCCCCTCTAGTTACCTTCTTTCCTTTGGCTTGCCAGTGATCTCCTAGATAATATATGGATACACTGCTCTGTGGAGATGTCTTTTGGAGCACATACAGGATCTCAGAGATCTGTCGCATGAAATTTAGCTCTTCATAGCTGCAGATGCTCCCTGATAGTGCTCCTCTGAAGTCACTGCAATAGTTGCATTAATCTGCTGAGGAGAAATCATTGCTGCAGGGGTGAACTGTGCAGCAGCAGCTGTGCTGATCCACAGCCAAGCGTGGATGTGGAACAACATCGTCCTCAGATGGAAGCATGTCCAGTGCAGATGAGGGCTTTGGACACTGAAGATTACATCTGTGCAAGCTTTTAGTGCTTTAGTGGGGGGACTGTGTGAAGGAAGGTTTATGTTTTTTTTCCAGAAACTTTATTGTTAAGCACTGAACAGAAAGGTGGCTGGAATGTGTGTACACATGGTCAGGACATGTTCTGCCAGGCTGTGGCATGCACTGCCATGGTAGGGCTTGGCTGGTTGGGTAAGTCCAAGTGGAAAGTCAGGGTCACCTGAAATTAAAGAATTACGAAGAAATCACAGAAAATGGCAAATGATGTAGAGCTGCTTTAACTGTTGAGTCACTAGGAGTCCAGCTTGAAAATTGGATTCAGTCAAAGTAAGTTAAAAGCATGGCATTGTTGCTGTGCATTTGCCCCCAGACAATGAAATCTGGTGATTCATCTGGTAATTTGACCAGCTCAGGTTTGTCTACCTATGCTAAATTCATTCTTGAGTCTCTCTTCCTTATTTTTAAGTGAAATGGGTGTTACCAGATCAGAAAAGTGTAGCAAAGGACCATGCTTTAGAAAAAGTGTGCTCCAGAATGTGATATTAATACAAAGTTTAGAAACATTTGTGTGGGTAAATGCCTTCTAATGAAAGTGTGATGTATAGAAATGTGGATGCTAGAGCCCTGACTTACAGCTCAAACGTTGCCCAGAAGAATAGCAGTACATAGGAATATACTCTGTTCCAGACATGTCTCCTTAGAGTATTTCGACTCCTGAAGTTCAATGGGAATGAAAAAAATCCATCCATCAGTTGTTTCAGAAAATATATACAGTGAAAATATTGATTCATTTTGATGTCCTAGGCTGTATCAAGGGGAAAAGGAGTTTTGAAATTTGCTTTACTTGCACTTTTCAACTTGAAGCAGGACTTTGATACTTGAATGTAGAGGGTGAGTCATATTTAAAAAGTATTATCTGTGGAATTGATTGAGCAATGTATTGGCATGCCTAAGAGTCTGCAAGTTTTGTCAAGCTTTTGTTAGCCTCTAATGTTAACAGGATGTTGGTAAACTTTCTGTTGGTGCCCAGGGTCCATTCCTGGGAGAAGCTAACAATGTTGGTAGGCTTTAGGTGTCAAAGAGTGCTTGTTACTTCCAGTGGGCAGAGCTAATCTTTTGGTAGTAAGCTTTAATTTGTATGTAAACTAAATGTAAGACCAATTGAAAGTGTTTGAAATATGTCACTATGTTGCTGAAAAAAGTTTTGGTCACTGATACTGGGATAAAGGAGCAAAGTTAGAGTGGACTCTTTTTACTGCATTTGAATGCTTTATTTGTAATGTAAAGGCAGCTTAATGGAGGGTTTTTGTAGATTTCTCTCATAGTGGAACTTTGTTCCTTCATTTCTGAAGGCTACAAGAGATGCTGAAAAGGGGGCCTTTCAAAGTTATTGATTCCTTTCAGAGTTTGGAAAACATGTAGCTAAAAATGACCTCAAGGCACCATCTGCTTCAGCAAAGGAAATGTCTTCCCTTCTCCTGACTGTTGGATCCTTTGCGTTTTCCTTCTTGCCTAAATGGCGTTCTTGGACAATAGTCCTTTCTCCAGAGAGATGACACAGAGATGCAGATGGGCTCATGCTCAAGGGCTGCCCACAGCACGTGTGTTGCTGCCCTTGTTGTGTGTTCTGTCCCCCTGCAGATGCGGAGTGTGTTGGTTGTTTGCCTCTCGTGCTGCAGCTGTGCACGACTAGCATCTCCTTTGGGCTCTGCCCACTTGAAACTGCCAGGGAGAAGAGGGGTATTTACTGAGGATAGATTGTCCTTGTCGGAGTCCTTTCCCTCTGATCTCATGTTTCCTCACAAAGTAGTTTTCTCCTCTGATTGCAGCCGGGTCCTGGGCTGCTGAGTGATACAGATGGAACACGTTACGCTACTGCTGCTGGAGTATTTTTTCTGATTCCTAGGCATGCCAGTACATTGCTTTTCCTGCTAAATCTGGCCTTCTGAAAACTACAGTCACTGTGGGGAGCAATGGAAACTGGTGTTTCTGGGTCACAGGGTGAGTCTTTGTTTGCTCTGCTCCCAGTCTTCGCTTTAGAAGTGTGATCTTCAATGGTCGTCATAGTTTTGTATGAATTATCGCAGGAAAAGATTCTGAATTTTTCAAATTTTCATTCATAACTTTGTTTTCTATACGTAACCCTCTACTTGATTAATCACAGTTTTAACAACCTATTTGATCATAATTTCCCTAGCCATTAGTGTTTGATGAAGAACATTTCTGAGTGCATTTTAAAAACATGAGATTGAGCCGTCACCAGTTTTCTGGTTTTGCCCCAGTAGCGATACATTTAAGACCTCTGGCACTATAGTTGTATGTAACCTTTTATACATAAATCCTTGCTGCTTCCTTTCAGAAAAAGGGGGGAAAAAAGACTTCTCAAAAGTTCTTGCAGTTCTTCCTTTCACAGTGATTTGAAGACTTCCAGTAATTAGTCTCACAGGAAATCAAAACTTATAAACAAAATTTCAGAATCAAATTAACATCATCTTCTACACTTAAAAGCACAACCAGTGTGAGATCTGGTGCCACAGGGCTTTACTGGTGCTGCAAATGAGTGTTAGATTGCCTCTTGGGAAGCAGCATCTTGCCCACTCTATTACTCAAATTTGTCCTATTAGATATGTGAGACCAAATGGTAGCTCATGCTAAATTTGCTAGCAGTGACAGCCCAATAATTTTCCTGTCTTCATTGTTCCATTTAACAGCTAACCTTGAGTGAATTTTTGAGAAAGATAAAGTGGAGGTGAGGAAGGAG
This sequence comes from Rhabdornis inornatus, assembly GCA_013397075.1. Taxonomy (NCBI): domain Eukaryota; kingdom Metazoa; phylum Chordata; class Aves; order Passeriformes; family Rhabdornithidae; genus Rhabdornis; species Rhabdornis inornatus. Next base: position 2,901,319 of record VWZS01006228.1, on the reverse strand, counting down.
AGCAGGAAGAGAAGCTTTCAGGGGTCTTCAGGAGGGTCCATGTTTGGAGCAGTGACACCTGTGTGACATCTTGCATCAGTTTGTGCTCAGGACTTTTTTCCCTTGTGCTCTTCCCACATATATATTGAGTAAATTCAAGCAGTCTCTGTGTTCAAACAAATTGAAAAAATAGGGGGGTTTGATGTGCATTTTTTGTGGGCTTTTTTTATCTTTTTTTTTCCTACTGGGAAGACTAATTGACTAATTACTGCCATTTTAGAGGTACAAGTGGTTCTTGCTTCTGAGTTTGAGTTCATTGATGCTATAATGTTTATATGGAGAAAAGCTATTTTAGGTCATGTTTATGACCACTGGAACTGGGCCTTGGCACTACACTCAGCTGATGGTGTTTAGCTCTCCCTGTGCTCCACCCTCATTTGGCATGGAGAACAAATGTGTGATCCAGGACTAAAAAATGAACATGCATCTATTAAAATATTTTCTTATTTCTAGCTTTTCCTCAGAATAAGTAACAGATTTACTAAATGTGCCCCAAAGAGGTAGTTGTAAAGGCATTTTCATCAAACCATGATCCTGTTTGGCAGTTTTTTCATTAGATAAACTCCACCCTGCCAAATGGCCCAAAGAGATTTAGATTTATCCATTGGATAAAAAGAGAGAGCTTGCATGAAGAATGTCAGATAATGATGATTGACATGGTAAATGAGTGCCTATAAATATTATGAGAATGCTACGGAAAGTAAAAAAAGAGATTTTGCAGTTGTTTAATATAGTATGATATATGGATCCAGTTCAGTGATACTGAACTTTTGATTAAAATGAGATATTTTCAAATGGCAGTAGAAAAGGCCTGAGGAAATAATGTTGCAGTTATATTTTATTGTGTATTTTTGAAAGAAGATTCTTTCACTTGGGATACATATTTTTAATATTAGATCTAGGCTTATTTCTGAATTTTGTCTCTTAGCAAAGTTTTAACAACTTTTTCTTCCCAGTACAAGTGAAAAAGTAATTTTTTGAACAGATTTCTTATTTTACATAAAGCAAGAATATACTGCATAACTCTGGGTTTATCACAACAAAGCTGAGACTACAGTTTGTCTTTCTAGAGTGTATACATTTTATGTGTCCTTTTATAGAGTGCTTATTGGCACTGCATTTCTCTACTCTAGCATAAATTTATTTGTAATGATTATTTTCAAAACAGCAAATCTAGGTAAACCTACATGAAATTTTTAGTATTATTCTTAATTATTCTTAATTTAATTTCATTAATATATTTATTTTGATTTCCCATTGGCTTATCTGTGTCCTTACTGGACTTAAGATAACCTGTGTTATTTCATACACACTTAAGGTACTGTCAACAAGCTGAGGTTTCTGTTCTGTGAAATTGGGGGGGGATTAAATTTATATCTAAGTAATCTACTATTTTGTAAATGTGACTGACTCACCAAATGTCTGGTATAAAATCTCATTGTTTTTACAAGCTCTGAAGCACACTTTCATAGCTTTTTCTTCCTGTAACGTTCTGTATTATTTTATCTCTTGATTCTCTTGATGCTTTTCTTTCAAATCTACAGATTTGATCAGAATCTTTTAATTAGAAACTACAATTCTATATATAGTAGTAAATAGAAATTTTTTTACATCAAAGGGCAAACATATAAATAGGATTTTCTTCTATTTTTTTTGTGAGACTTTGTTGTTTTCTGACAGAAATTTTTGTTATCTTTTCCAGCAAAACTTATAAAAAAGTATCTAAGTGCTTTATTAAGGATACTTCTCAAGGAAGAAATAGGTTATGAGGAATTACACATTGCATCACAACATGTTTTTAATTATTTTCCTTGTTTTTTGAGGAAAAATCTTAGTCATCATGTTACTGTGCTGCTTTCAATACTCAGCTAATTATACACAATGTGAGAAAAATGTCTAAATTTTTTGGTTTAAAATTCTTGTTAGTTTGATTATTCTAAAGTGCATAGCTTGTAAATGTTTCACTGGTGGTTAATATACTTGCCCTATTTGAAATGAAAACCTTTGAAACATATTGAAGGTTACCTGCAGAGCAGTGCACTGATGTTGATCTGCAGTGGTGTGTGTTGGTTGTAGTTGATGCGCATTTGTTCCCTTTGCAGGTGCTCATTCTTCGGGGCCAGTTTCTGGAGAAAGCTGATCCCCAGCAGAAGTACCAAAGGGACATTGTTATTCTGTTGTGTTTCTCTGTAGTAACAAATAGTCATATTTGGTACTGATTGTCCATCTCCTCTATTACTGAAGTGATTCCTGAGGCATGGAGCAGGTGATTTAAAATAATTGGAATCACATTGCTCTTGGTTTGGCAGGAAGGTTTGCATACCACTTTTGTTTTTGTAGAATTCAAGCTTACAATCTTTGCTTTAGATAAAATATCTCCGTGCTTAGTGGTTTGAAACAATCTTTTCCACTCCATTTACTCTTGATTCCTTTCAGACATTCACTGACATGCTTAAATCTCACAATCTTTAACAGAAGTTATCTCTGAATAGTTGCATTAGGTGCATGAGATGCTTAGTATTTTCTGTAGTGGGCCTTGCAGGTCAGTGCAATTTATGCACCACTAGAAATTGCACCTGAAGTACTGCAGATAATTTCAGATCTGTTATTGGTATTTTTCTTCTTCAGTTGCATGGCATAAAAATTTCAGAACTTTTTGATTGTGTCAGAAGCATTGCATTGTGTTCTTCCATTAAGTTGTTCGATTCTCCTTTCCTGGCTCTTGTTCATGTTCTGCTTTGAGTGCATATTCTGGTCTCCAGGAACTCCCCTTTTATGACTCAGTTGTCAGCCACTGATGTGTCAAGCTGATGGTTGTTGCAAAAGCCGCACATTTTCTGAAAGAGTTCATGAGTTTGAGAACTGAATGACGTAATTGATCGTCTTGTTTCAGTGGTTTAGAGAAGCCTTTGCAGGGGTCTTTCTTGTTACTTCTGCTTGACTGAGGTGGTATAGATTGAAAGTACTTATTTCCTCTCTTTGGGTTGTTTTACTGACATATGTCTATAAACGTAAGCTCCTTTACAGTTGGCCATTTTACCTATTCACTGAGCAGGCAGGTAGATGTGCTTAAAGATAACGTAGAGCCAAGACTTTTAAAAATCCATTTCTTTGTTTTGTGGTTCTTAACCAGATACTTAGAAGAACTGTTACCCTAAAAAACGTATTGTCTGGAATTCTTAAGGTCCAGTTTTTGTTACGGTGGATGAGACTTTTAGCTGAATGGGGGAATCTGTCTTCCTCTTCGTTCTCTCTTGGGTGTCCCCTCTGACTTCTTTCTATTGCATCTACCTTGCGGTTTGTTTAGATCAGTTTATATGTCTGACAAAAACCAGGCCCACTCCAAGTGGTGATTAATTTTCTGCTGCTGATCTGACTTTCTGGGTAGCCACACGAGCTGACAAGGGAGAGTAGGTGGGAGCACATGGCCAGGATGGGGCAGAACTGTTCATTTTCGGCAGCAGCCCACAGTGTGTGGTGTGACACAAACACGTATCAGGAAGGGATGCAATTTCTGGAAAAGGATGAATTTGTCAGGCTATCCAGAATGTCTTGGTATCTTGGAAGATTTGAAATACCCTTGAGATACACTTGATTGCACTTGAGCTTAAACTTCATGGTGAGTTTCTGGGTTTGCATCATGTGTCTTGGGGAGTGTTTACATCTGTGTAATGTTTTTCATATTAATTTATTCATATGTGTTTTCTCCCTTAAACCCACATTAACAGCTTCTGTCAGGGAATAACTGTGGTCCAGGGTCACCTTAGAAATACATTAGTAGTTGTTTATCTTAGAGATGTGCTCAAGAGAGGAAATCTCCCAGACCAAATCGATATGGTGCAATATACCTAACAGTTAAAAGCCAAACCAAAACAAAACAATGGAGTCATTTTTGCTCTGATGGTCTATGAAGTGGATATATTTTAATGGTAAATGTTACATTTAATATATGTACACTTAGAAATCCAAGTTAGGCTTTTTATATTCTTTGTTACTCACTAATTCTCTTCTGGTACCAGCATATGGTCATAGAGAAGACTTGGTTATACTCTGTATAGAGATCTAAATGATGGCAAATGCTGTAGAATGTTCTTTGCATTTAGTAATGTAATGGTGAGAATCAGAAAACTGGGCTGTCATTACTCCTTTGATCAGGAGGCAGTTGTTGTAGTGCAGGTGGATGAGTGAAGGTTAGCTAAGGTTGGAAAATGGGCTGCAGTGGAACAAGGGAATGGCAGAACTGCCATTGGTCCCTTGTACCTTGTTTGATTTGTGGCCTGTCACATCCTGTTTCTGAACAGCAGCCTGAAAATTCACATCTAGCAAGAGAAGATGAAATTTTAAAACCATTCAAAGCAGATTCTGCTGCCTGAGAGGTGGGAAAGAAACAACAACGGTAATGTGATAATTTGTTGATGGTTGTTTTGCTGTATTTGTGGTTGCACTAGCTGCTGCAGGCCAGGAGCAGCTAAATAATGGTCCTGCATGTGGGTGCATTATGTGCCGTGGGTGTCTGTACATTTTGTGGGTGTCTGTCATTGCAGATGCCAGCTGGATGTGTATTTTTTTTGTTTGTTTATTTGCTTTTAATTTTTTATGCTTTTTTTGGTAGAAAGTAGGCTTTTAATATTGATGGTAATTAACCACCTATTATTTACCCAGATAAGGTAAACAATATGTAATATATATATTAATCTGGTCAAAAACGATACATTTGTTCAAAAAAGATTATAAATTATCCAGAAATTACAAGAACCACTTAGCAAAGACCTGGTGGCCTATGTTACAAAGCAGGTTAGATGTAGCGGGGATAGACAAAAGAACATCTGACATGGAGCTATATCTATTGAGGTGCCTTCTAAAGAGCTTTCCAGTTTTACTGCATCCTTCTGGAGTGTAATGCGAATGTGTAGAGTTTCTTGTCATGCAATTTTGTGTGCGTCTCCACAGTAGCGACACAGCCAAGCATTTTTATAGAGGGCCCTCAGCCTGATCATCCTCTAGTAAGAGAAACTGTCTCAACTTCTGGGTTTTTTCAAAGGATTCGTCTGTTTGTGGATATGTATTCATGGCTGTTATCTTTTTTACTTATTAATACTTGTGCTTATACATGTAGACATAACAAAAAAATTTGCTGTAGGGCAACTAAAAGATGTAATAAACAAAAAAAGTCATGATTCCCTCAACCTTCCTTTTCATTGCTGCTGTTCTTTCCCAAGGAAGCTGGTATTCTCAGCTTTTCTGGATTTAATGCCTATTGAAAGCCTGCCAGTAGTTTTAGAAAGAGTGAATTTGATGATTCGCATTATCCCATCCTGTTCTGTGTTTCCCAGAGATTTCAATAAATCATTTGTTACAGTTGCACTATCCTGTATTATATTTATTTGGAGAAGTGTAGTTTAGAGTCGTAAACGGTTCTTCAGCGTTTCCTCTTAGGTCCTCTGTCTACATGCTTCAAATCTTAATGTGCACATTTCAATGGAAACAAAATAGGAACAAGGTTGATACTGTTCCAAAATGTCTCCAAGTAGCTCTTCTAATTAATTAGTTTAATAACATTGCTCTTCTGTTTCTTGGGTGTTTTCAGGTTTATAAACAAGTGTTGCATTTCTATTGGATAGCTGAGTATTTTCTTCCACTACTACTAGAATAAAACTCTGTTTCTGGCAGTTGGGAGATATGAAGTGTTCCCATGTTTGCTTGCCATTGGACTGAATCAAAGGAATCAGTTTGGGGAGAATATATGGCAAAGAAAGGAAGAAAAGAAAGGAAGCAAGCAAGCAAGCAAGCTGTTTCTCTACCACCCATTTTTCTTCGGTTTTAGTAGCTGCTCAAGGGTTTGGAGTTTTGGGAGCCTTTTAGAGGGTTGTGAGTCAGAGCTTTTCAGAAAATGCAGCCAATTATATTTTATCCCATTGCTGTCCCCTTGCTGTATGAGAGTCTGTGTGAATGAACAGTTTCTTTCAGGCAGTGCTGGTGAGATTTGTGAGAGTACAGTTGTCTGACCAAGCCAGTAATGTCTCAGCTGTTCTCTCTGGTCTGTGTCCAGAGTCAGGGTAAGGGACATGTGAGCCAGGGGAGGTCCCACTTCCCTTTGCTTGGCTTTGCCCAAGATGGGAGTTTGAAGAGCCATCTTCTAGAGTGTGGATGGGTTAAGATGGGGGGGTTACTCTGCATCACAGATTGTGTTGTTGGAAATTCTTGAATAAGTCTCATAGATTCTGATCTTTTATTCATTATCATAGACTGCTTTGTATGTTTCAATGCAGTTTTATTTGGTTAATGACATATTTTTACTTACAATACAATACTTTTACAATACAATACAATAGAAATACTTTGCAATACAATGTTTTTACTTATTGTATATGTTTTGTTTCTGCATTCTCAAACCAGTACAAAAGGTTTTGCCATGACTTAATAATAATTCCAGTCTTTTCCATATTGCAGTCTACCCACATTGCTCGAGCCAGCTTCCAGGTTGATGCTTTTGGATCATCTTTCATCTTAGACGTGACACTAAACCAGTAAGTAATGACTGTATCTTACATTACATTTGTCCAAGACCTGGTGCCTGTGAAATGGAATTTTCCAATGGAGTTTTTAGAGGCTGTATTATAGCAAAATTACTATTTTAGGTATTGAGTTAATTGGTAGTGGTATATTTTACGTTCTTCTGTTACTTTCTTGAGTAGCATTTTAGGCTTTGATATTCCCATTGTTACTGCTTGGTAGCTATTCCAGTATAACTGACATTTCAGTAGTTTAATTTCACCTCCCAGAATCACAGAAAGGTTCAGATTGGGAGGGATCACAGTGGGTCATCTGGTCCAACCTGCCTGCTCAAGTAAGGCTATCCTAGTGCACATGGCACAGGATTGTGTCCAGATGGTTCTTGAATATCTGCAGGGAGGGACTCCACAATCTCTCTGGACAGTCTGTTCCAGTGCTCGGTCACCTGCACATAAAGAAGTTCTTCCTCATATCCAGGTGGAACATCCTGTGCATCAGTTTCTGCCCTTTGCCTCATCCCATTGCTTGGAACCACTGGGAAGAGCCTGGTCCATCCTCTTGGCACCCTCCTTTCAGATACTGACAGACACTGGATGGGGTCCTCTCTCAGTTTTCTCTTCTCAAGGCTGAACAGACTCAGTTCCCCCAGCCTTTCCTCCTAAGAAAGATGCTCCTGTCCCTTAATCATCTTTGTTGCCCTCTGCTGAACTTGCTCCAGGAGCTCCATGTCCCTCTTGTTCTCAGGAGCCCAGAACTGGACATAGCACTCCAGGTATGGCCTTGCTTCTGCCAGTTTACTGTAAAGGCAGATTACAAACTTCACACAGAGCCTTCCTGGATATTAAAAGATGGATTTCCCAAAAACTGGTATCTCCGAGCATTTTAATAACCAAGCATAAAGTACTGAAGATACATCAATTGCACAACAGCTAATCCTCAAAAAAGCAATGAGTACTTGGGAATGAAGTTTCTCCAGATATGTTTACAGCCTTTTGGAAAAGAGAAGCATTATAAGGCAGTAGCACTGTAAACTTCAGTCCATGAGGAAAGATTGAATAATAGTAAACTTGCAGAGAAATCTGGTGTGTGGCTTTCAGTAATGAGTTTTTGAAGTAGTCCTTTAGCACAGCTATTTTAACACAGGAGTTGCTTTGCTTTTCTGTCCTGAAGTGAGAAGAGAATAAATAATGGAGTAAATAGAAGTGTTTTGTTAAGTAATTCAGCTCCTAGTAATTGAACACAAAGTTTTGTGGTTTGGTGTGAGAGTTTGCATGCAATTGCTGCAAGTTTTTCTGCTGTAAAGATGAGCTGTTCAGGCTGCAATGACACCCACTCAAATTTCAGGTTCTTTTTTTCACTTGTAAATATTCTTGAAACAGTGGCAATTTCTTTACATGCAGTGACATTAGTTAAAAAGCACACACGAACCCCTGCTGGTTACAGGCAGTGGAGACACTGTGCTGCTGGAAGGAGAAGTCAAGAAGCTGATTTAGAAGTATGATTCCATAACAACTGTATTTTAAAACAGTTATAGAGGAAGACTTCCCTGCTGAAAAGCACCAAACCCTCGACACTGAAATGTTTCTTGGAAGTAGAAATTTTGTATACATATTTATACCTTACTGAGAGTAAGCTGCACAAACCTGTTTTAATTGGCAGGTTGATGGTGTGGTTACAGTTAGTTTCTAAAAGATCAGCATTGTCCTTACAGTATAAATTGCAGGTCATCCTAAAAAAAGTAAACACATTTACTAATGGTCTCTGAAGAGAAGTTAAGGCTTTGATTTTATGTGTATAAGGACATTTGTAGGTAGAATTTTTTGTTTATGGACATATGCACATAGACACAAACATGTTTAACGTTTTATTTGTTTTGAGCTGAGTGCCATTTTTATGTCATTCCTTTGTTGTCTTGGATGATATCACACAAGTATGTGTATGGTAAGACTGTCAAAATGCTTTCTTATTGTTCTTAAGAGTGCTGGAATCCAACTTAATATTAACTTTTCTTGAAGAGCTACACTTTTTTTAATATGAAAGAAGTTCTATCACAAATGGTGCAAAATGGAAAGAAGAAGACTGCAAGGAAATCAAGATGTTGGCCTTTTGTCATGATATTTAAATCAGCTTTTAAACTGCCTTTGAAATATCGTTTAAAGATCATCAAATAAAAAGAGCGCCAGGTATACCAGAGCAACATTTAAAATTTATTTTTAATTATCATTCCTGTGAAAAAAATCTTTCATTCAGAAGACTGTAAATATATTTTTCTTTAGCAGTTCTTACTCTCCATATTATATTCTGTGTGTATATTTAGACCATGATAGCTCTATAGTTGAAAAATAGTTAAATTCTTGTAAGCAACAAGTTATCCTCTGGAAAAAATATCAGTTTCGTATTCATAACTGAACCTCTGCTAATATCTAAAGCATGCTGAATCAGGCCCCTGTGGTAAAATTAGCTCTTAAGTGTAGTACACATTTGAGAAATGTTAAAGGAGGTATGGGGGACACAGGGGAAGAAATAATTTAAAATACATGGGTTATCAGGAAGGAGGGGCACTCCTTGCTTTGTCAGTCTCCTTTCTTGTCTTCATGTTTTTTAAAGCTTAGTGTACCTGAATATATCTGAGCATCGTCTGTAGTTACAATATCAGTAGTAGTCAGTCGCAGTGAAAGTGTCCATTTTCCCATATGGTTCCCCAATTTATGGAGGAAAAAAAGTTCAAAATTAAAATGAGAGTAGCAAAAAGGGAGCTTAAAAAAAATCAGAAATTAAAATATCGTCCTGACTCCAGATCTTTGTCCACAAATATTTTTTCTTCTTTTGCTGCTTTCCATGTGTCTGTTTTTTCTTCATTCTTTTCAAATCCATGTTTTTTCTGTCAGATTCTCTGTTCGCTCTGCTGCATTTGCCTATGCTGTTTTATACATACACCTGTTGTGTGCCCTATTTTATTTTAGATTCTGTTTGTGTATTTTCCCTCTCTGTTCTTATTCAATTCTCCAGAGTCACACTTCTCTTTGTCATCTTTTTCCATCAGGAATAGTTGTCCACTCAGCCACCACCATAGGTACTGCACAAATTTCTTATTTTTCTTTATCCATTTCCGCGTCAACTTTCTGTACACACAGTTAAGGCTGGCAGAAATGTTTGTGGTCTTCTACTTTTCTCTCTTCCCCCCTTGCCTGATACTCTCTGCTTTACCTCTTTACTTCACTTCACTTGCTACTATTGATTTGGGGCGTTAGTTGAAGCAACTTTCCCTTCTGCCCCCTCCCAGAACAGTGGCCCCTGCAACCAAAGGCTCACTGATTTCTGCAGTGAAGCAAAAACACAGAAGATGCTGGGCAGGAAAATAAAGAAGTGCACCTTATGCCGACATTTCCCACATCAGGAAAACTGAAGCCCAGGACAGGAGCATTCTGCAAGTCCTGGATAAAAGTGAGAGGAAGGAAATGAAAAAATTTCCTACTGGTATCAAAGTGTGGCAGTTTAACACTGAAATTTGTGTGCTTTCTTCTTGCATATTTTGGATCTCAACAGTTGTGAATGTGTATTTGTTCACATTAAATGCAGATGTAAAATATGCTCAAGTATAACCTGTTATGATAATAAAAAGTAATAACAAGCTGTTAAGATTACAGTGTAGTTTCCTTTTTTTTTCATTCCCTTGTGATGGTGGTATTTTGTCCATATACATCACCATTCTTTCTCCCTCCTTTTTTCCCGAGTTGACATAGTATTTCTACAGTGAGCTGTTTTTCTAAGGTACTCTGTCTCTTTTTAACTTTTCTTGCCTTTTCAGCTGGCTGTAGCATTTACAAAGGAGCTTTCAGATGGAATCAGCTTTATTTTTCCGAGGTTCAATGCCTTAGGCAGAGGTTAGGGATGCATTAGTGGCTCTGGTGTGTTTATGAGCCCGTTGCCTCGGTACCCTTATGTGCTCAGGGCTACATCTAATGGAGCTGTTTTCTCTGGCCATCCTGATTAGTGATGCCTCCAGCAATGGCAGAGCCAGGGCTGGCCAGCAGCACAGGCAGGTGCTGCTCCAACCTTCCCACCCTCCACAGGTGCCCAGCTCTGGCTGCTGACCCAGATCTGTGTTGGAGACACACAGAAACTAAGTTCCTCATTTCCTTTATTTTAATTCCTTCCCGTTAAGGTTTTTAAGGCTGTGGTGGCATCTGTGGCTGTTTCTTTTTCCATGCAGAATATTTTTTTCTTAAATGTAGTCACACAACCATTTACACTCTCATCTTGTGTTATAATTATGTGATTAAACAGCAGAGCTCAGCAGAGCTCATCATCAGAACATGGGACATGGTTCCAAAAGCCTCTTTGAATCCCTTCTGCTCACATGTATCTGTCTTAGAGCACCTGACCCAGGGCATGTTTGTTCATGGGGGAAGCAGCCGTGACCTGATGTCATGATGGCCCAAAGCAAGCTGCGGTCGTGGGCTGGGTTTGGAAGGAGCGTGCTGCTGGATGGGTAATTGGAAAAACTGCAGTGTCTGTGCCTGTCTGCAGGGTGGGCGGGCTCTGAATTGGGGAATCACCCCAGGTTCACTTTGTGGAAGCTGTGATGGGCAAGAAAGGTGATGCTGCAGCTTCACCCTTTGTATAAAGGCTGTGGTGTCTCCCATCATGGAGACAAGCAGACTGTGTTTCTTGAGTGTGAGTATGAAATGTGGTCACTTCTGTGGTGCAGTGTGGACACTGAGGAGTTCCTTGGCCTTCAGAAAGCTCCCTGAAGCATCTGACCACCTGCCTGTGCCTTGGCCTCCCATGTTATAACAAGAAGAGTTCTTCCTGATCATGTCCTTTTTTTGTGTGTGAGAGTGAACACATTGCTAACCTGGGATCTTCAGGTCTGTGGTGATGGGGAAGTGCTCTGAAGGGTCACAACCATAAATAAGGATTTCAAACTTATATTCAGTGCTTCAGGACTGCAATGTCCTTCCTGGTGACAGTCAGTCTCTAGGATGGAGCAAAACCATCAACTGCTTTCTCATCCTGCAACACAAATTTAATTCCTTTGTTCCATGTTTTTGTGGAAGTTAATCTATACAGAAGTAGTAGGCTGGGTGAGATGTGATCAAAAACTCTGCCACTTCAGGAAGCTCACACATCACGTGTTCCAGCTGAGCACCTGGCCATGTCCTAAAAGAGGACCAGCACACTGTATAAATTGATGGTTGCCATGATCAACTACTTTCAGAAGGCTGAAAGATTACATCTGAGGCAATTTTTAAAAACTCTTCAATAATTCTATTTTCTGTGTGGAAAATAAACACCCTATTCTCTCAGTTTATTAAAAGGTAGGAAAAACAAAAAAAGCTTTTTCAGAAAATATTGATAGATTTTTTTGTATATGCCAATCTTTATTTAAATTATTTCTGGTTAGTGATATTGGAATGTTCCTGGCATCCCAGGAATTGAATTGTTTTGCTTTGCCACTGAATGTGTTTTGCAGCTACTGCTGAGAAGGATACAGACATTCCTCATGCCTTGTGGGGAATGTTTATTAGGAATGTCTTTTAACTAGAGTTTTGCAAACCTTACATAATCAGATTGTAAACTTCATAAAAAAATTCTGGAAAGAGAAGGAAAATAAAAGGCAGCTTGACAGACAAGTGCCAGCTTTTTCATGAGACAAACTGCTGAAACTTTGCCTGTAATTTCTCTTGGCAAATGGTCTCCTACACTAATATCAATGTGTCATGTAAGCTGTAAATGAAAAACATATCCCTAAATTTGCTCTAAATTGTAAACATTTGGCTCTGTGGAATTCAAACGGATTAATTTCCCCAAGTGGTTTAAGAAATGCAGTTGCACTGTTTGTAACTACTGGAGTTTTTGGTGAGTGGTTCTCCTGTGCTGCCCCCGTGAGTCTCATCACCCACAGGAGGGAAGGGAGAGAACCCATCTGCCTTTCCTGTTCTAAAAGTGCTCTGTGCTTTCTGGTCTCTGGCACTTCTGAAGTGATGCCTGATTACTGTTTGGGTTACTGTGTGTGGTAAGTGATGGTCAGATCAAACCTGAGGAGGAGCAACTCTTCCTCTGAGCCCTTTTGGGCCTCCCTATGGTCCATCTCAATCCCTTATTAGTTATTATTTAGAGAATGTCTTGGTTGCACACAGTCCCAGTTTTTCTCACTAGTGGCTGAAATTTACTGGGATCAAATGAATTCAAGCTCTGTTCACTTTCCTTGTTCATGCTGTGTTCAGGCTGAGGAGCCCCACTTGGGTATGATCACATTTTAATAATCGGTTCTTACTTAAAATAATGGCCTTTTCACCATATGAGAGTGCTCTTTAATTGTAATATTTATTATCAATTTATGGGTAGCATGATATAGACTGGATTCAGGTCTTGTGGATGAGGTACTGAATCATGTTCTGCACTATCTTTGAATTATTTGCTAAGTAATGTTTATCATGTGCTGTGTGATCAGGACCCCAGCTCACCCAACAGGACTGTTCTTTTTCACACCTTTTGAAGTTATTCCCAATCCCACTCTGTGATGGAAAAGCTACTATGATCATAAGGGCAAACTTATGCAGACTTGAGAAACACTTTCTTGCTGATACTGTTGCTTAATTTCAGATGTTGATTTTGCTCTCTGGGCGGCGGCAATTATTCTGTTTGTTGCTAACACATATTTTGTACAAACTGGTTTTGAATGACTTATGGTTTTTTATGCTTGATGAAAAATGTTGATTCTGCAGAGATTTCTGACAACTGATTCTGTTTGATTGAAAGACAAAGAAGGGTAAGGCAAAAATTCAGGGTTTTACTAGTGTCTCGCTAAACATCCTGAGACTGGGGAAGTTGCCTGGGATTATGCAGTTAGACCTGTCTGTGGCATCATCACTCAGAGTTCCTGCCTTTTGTATTTGTTTGTTCATTAGTTTGGGAATTTTTTGTTGTTGTTGGTTGTTTGTTTTATTTTTTCATTTTTGTGTTTAGAAAGTGTGGAACTAAAGAATTTGTCAAAATGTAAATTGTTTTGATTGCTAGTTACCTTAATTGCTAAACCATAGCAATTTGTATCATAGTTTCAGTCTGAAAAAGCTCTGTAACATCAAGTTTTCCTCCCACCTCGGTATGCATAGCATATAGTGCTTTTTTTTATATTCAAAAGCTTGAGCTCCTCGATCTCTGATAAAAATGGCACCTTGTAAGACCTTTAATAACTTTTTGCCTTTTTGATGGCATCCTCAGTGTATCAGTATCCTTGCTGAATTGTACATTCACTACTGCCTACTCAGTGTCATGTATAAAGGTAGCACAGCTTTCGCATTTCTAATTGAAATCCTTCTTTACATTGCTCCCAAAATTTGCCCAGGACTTAAAAGTTTTTATTTTTTTTCTTTTTTTAAAACTTCTTTTTTCTAACCTTTGAGTTGACTATTTAGAAAATATGAACAATGTTATTTAATCTTATTATATAAGCACTATTGCTTTCGAATTTGTAATCCCATACAAAAAAATATCTGGCTAATCTGGACAAGAAGAATTTTCAATAAACCTAGGTCAATTATCTGTAAGTTTATTACCTTCCTTCAGTTTGTTTTGTACACTGTTCTATTATGCTTAAAAAAATCTCTTGAAAGGGTAAATTGCTTTTGATAACTCAATTAAATTTTTTATATTATAATTCAGTTTTAGGTTAACAAATTTATGTTATTTCTCTATTATTGTCAATAGATTTGTTGATTTAGTACCAGCTCCTGGAAAACACTGTTGAAATCAGCAAAGGTTTGCTGCTGACTTCAGTTGGATATGAAAAGTTTAAGTGATGTCTGTGAAATTCCAGTGAGTGCTTTATTGGCATCCTGGTTAAAATGAGAAGAAAAGGTAATTTGTTTAATTTACCTGTTATTTCCAAGTGTGTCACTGTGCATCCTCTCATAAGATACTTCCCTGGCCCATTAAAAATTTTCTGAAAAGGCCATTCCATTGTTTTCCCCTCAACGGGTGTGATAAAGAGTATTTTACTGTGTTTAGGCAATTGCATTTACTGGAAGCAATATTTGTTTGTTTAGAGTAGAGTGATTAAAACATATGGAATTATCAGCACTAAATAAATTGCCTTTCCATGGTCTGATTTTTTTTTTACACAAAAATAATTATAGAGAATGCATTAGTGTACACTTGTGAGAGTGTGTTTGTGTAGGAAAAAAAAGTTAATTATCCTGGCGAGATATTATCATTCTATTAGCATAATGTTTTTCTTTCTTGATGATATACCTTAGATTAACAGGTCATTTAGGAGAAATGTATTTCATACACACATATACAGAGATACCTCGTATGTACAGATCAGTCATATATCAGTGCTATATTTAGTGTGTTTAAGTAAAAAGGCTCAGACTAGGGAAAGAATCAAATAAAGTTTCAGCACCTATGAATTTATCTTCTAAATGTCAAGTATCTTCAAGTGACAGTAACTTTAACAGTCAAATAACCTTTAGCCATTGTGAGAGATTTTACAAGAAAAACTATTTTTGATTTAGCCTGTAAAAGAGGCCATGATAGTTGAAGTGTAATTTCTGGATTTACTGTTGAAATGGAATTATATCCTTATATGCTAATATAAGTTTAAGCACCAGAGTTTTTACTTGAATGCTTGATTTGTATTTAGATTACTGCCACATCCATAAATAATACAAAACAAACCCTCGACCTTTCCAATTATTTATTTATTTGGTTATGGTTTAAGAGCTGGAATGTGATTCAAATTTACAAAAGCAAGTGGCGGCCAGAGAAGTTTGTCTAGTAGGAACATTGTTCTTTTCTTACTTGCTTTCTGCCACTTAGATTCTCAGACCACTGTGGCTACAACACTACAGTGGTCCTGTGAATTGGTACTTATAAATAGTAGGTAGAGTAAAACACAGGAAGAAGGTACTAAAGAGGAAAATGCGTGAAATGGAATGTGAATGGCAGGTATTTTCTCTACTATCATTTATAGGGCATATCTTCCCTGAGTCAGCAGACTTCCTGCTGATACAGTTTCCTTCATATGCCTCTACCAGTGTTGTCCAGCCACTCTGCCCTGTTTTTTACTTTCTCCTTGAGAACTCCTTCAGCATCATAACCTTCTGTAAAAATAGCACTAACAGAAGCAAAGGAAGTGCTGGAGGACTTTTATCTTGGGGCTTAAATATTTTCCTCAGCTAAGCAGTGAAATGAATTGAAATTTACTTTTCTAGACAAGGCGTCAAGGGATGCATGGAGCTAGAAATGAAGATATGAGGAAAGAAAATAATAAAAATTATTACACTTTCTGGTGGGGAATTGGAGGACCTAATGGATGTCTGGAAAAATATCAGCATACAAACTCATGGTCTTTAACTGTGTAAGATTATATGAGGAATATATGAGGAGAATGAGGTTATTCAGCCCTTTTCTATTCAGGATAGTGCTTCTTCTTAAATGTGTTTTTCGTCCTGAAACTGGATCAACAGGTGGTATTAAAACAATTTGTTGTTAACATATGGAACGTCTTAGCTAGCAAATAACAGTGCTCGGCTTGCACACACAAACTCTGCTGTACCTAAGAATTGGACTTGTTTGCTTTCTTTGCAATACCTATTACAGATGTGAGGTCCATCTTTGAAGCTGACAGCTACTTCTTTCTGTGGTTTTGTGAAATTTATACAGCATTTTTTAATGTGTTTTGCCAGTAAGATTCAAGATGGGGGTGCCCATGTTTCCTCACTCAGTGGCTAGGAACAGGCTTCTTCTGCCAGATGTTCTGTACGGCGTGGTCTTTAATGCAATTGTTTGCGTTTGGTTGGGACCTGCGAGAAGGTAAAAGCGCATTTGCAGACAGTTGTGTCACCTTAGTGCAGAAAGGGTTTCCTTGAAGAAAACCACAAGCAAATCAAATTCTGCACTTGGGTTTGAAAGGGTTTGCACACAGTGCTACAATTTTCTCCTGGCTGTATTAGCATGAGAAGCAGCAGGTAACAACCCCAGCGTAATAACCCCTCTACATGGGTGGACTTCTTTTCTCTTCCGAAACATACACAAAAATCAGGTTTTCGAATCCCAATGCACCAGTCATCAGATGAAAATCTGGCAGGAAATACTGATCCTGCTCATTGCCCTGTTTCCCAGGGGTGCTGTCCCCTCACCCACTGGCACTCTGTCCTGTCCCACTGGTGCCACTGCTCCCAGCACTCGCTGGGTTGTTGGGAGCATGGCCTTTTGTTGCAGGGTTTTCACCCTCAAGGATGCATTGGAATTGCAGATGGCTTGTGGTAGACAAATATTCTACTGGTAAACCTCTTGTTTCTTCAGTGTGACCAAAAGCTGCTCTGTTTACGTACTATAGATGAGGGTTTGCTTGGCTATAACACTATACTCTCACAATTCAAACCCCTGGACTCTTGACACTTTGCAGGATTTTGAACTTAACAGTTTGTGATTCATTGTTATTGTGATTCTTCTGTAAGGGCCCATCTATTTCTCTGTTTTTTCAATTATATTAAACTCAAATTTTCCTTTTAAATAATTTTCTGATTTGAACAGAATTCACAGTATTCACATTATGTCTCTAAAATTCTTCAAATATCTAATTGCTTCCTACTTGGTTTTAGCTCTTTATTGCCCAAGTTGTATGATGAAATAGTAGTAGATGAATGAAGCAGTGAGAGATACCTTACTTGTACACCTTATCAAAAGAACTATGTTTTAGCTTTTCCCTTTCTTTTCAAGTGTTTTAATGAAGGATTAGGGAATCTGCTTGTATTACTATAAAATAAATTTATTTCATGTAAGCCAAAAATTATCCCTTTATCAATTGACTGAAGTACTGGTTGTATGATGATAACTCTATTTCTTAAAAAAAACAAAAAACAATGTTAAAAGGATATTTATCTTTTGTCCTTATTCTATTCCATTTACTTTATTTCTAGCATCCCAAAGGAAATAAAATAATGTCATCTAGTGTGATATACAGTGAGATGTTGAAGAAGAATCATCTTGTGTTTTTATTAAAGATTACCTACTAAGACATATTTCTTCTAAATTGGGCTTCTGCCCTTTTTTGAGATGCTAAAGGTCATTTGAAAAGATAAAACATTTTTTCTCTTGATCTTCTTCACTTCTTTCTCCAGAGAAACAAACCCACGTAAAATCTATCCTTTATAATAGCTGAATTTATTTTTATCCAGTGTTGTTTACCTCATATCAAATCTCCTTGTTCTTGCTGAAGAATCTATTGCAGAGGGTATAAACGTACAGGAAGAATTGCAAACATGTGGCCTGTACCCATTTCCCAAAGTAAAACCCCTCCTGATGACATACTAAAGGTTGGCCTAAATATCAAAAATATGAAATATTAAATTTGATTCAAAAGAACAACATTAAAGTGTTCATGTCCAAAGGGCATGACGTATTTTAGGCTCTTGGTTGTGTTTTATCAGATATATCATACTGCGAGTTCTGAGACTAAATCATGGTAGAGATAGCTAAATACCTCATCTTAAAGATCTTCTCTCTACAAAACAGATCAGTTAGAGCAAAACTGTGCTCTTTCTGACTGCAAATGTGCTAATCCAGCGTGCAGCCATTCAGCCTTCCTTTCACAGGGACAGCCTTGGTGGCGACAGTAAAATTACAATTGCCTCACTGCTTATTATTGCTCTTGTGGTGAATCACGCTTTCCATTTGGTCTGTCAAATTTAGATAGTATTCAATGAAGTTTTGATGAGGGTGAGGAGAAAAAATGAGCTTGATGTAAGATTTCTATAATAGAATTATGCATGTTTTCAGCGCAAAGAAGTAAGGAAATTCTGATGTAGCTCTGCTTCCTAAAGGGACAGCTATTTCTACATATCATTGAAAGGACAAAAAGATTTCTGTTTTGTGGCCATATGTTTTTTATGATTAAGCAAAAACATCACCTCTGTTTTTGCTTAATTATAAAAGCAAGGGAATTGATGACTTGAGAGACAGTAATCCATCCAAAGCCATCAGATTATCAATGCATTTCTGCTTGTGTGAGGTGGCCAATTTGATTACAGAGGAAACTTCCTAGAAATTAACCAAGGAATAAATTTAGTATATTGTACTTCACTCCAGAAAGCTGCTCATCAGTAAGTGGCAATAACGAAATGTGAAGCTGTAGAGAAACAGCAAGATCAAGCAGAATATGATACTGTAACAAAGCTGCCAAGTCCAGCTAAAGAGATTAATATAAATACATTTCCAGTGTTAATGAAAAACGATGGCTGGAACTTTCAATTTATATGTGCACAGGCTTTGCTTTGGTACAGGGTTAGATGGTTTCTTTTGTCTTCTTTTTTTGGAAGAGTAGTTAAATCTTGCTTTACAATGTATTTTCTGAGCTTGCTCGCTGATCTTTAGCCTCTACTTATGCATAATCATTCTTTGATCTCCATTTCTTTTTTGCTATAAGAGGATGTATTTCTCTTTGGTGGTTTGCCAGAACATCACTGCTAATGGATTTCTGGTGTGCTAGAATTTTTACAATAGCCAGATAGAATTATATTCCAATGGCCTGCAAATATGTAATGTACTGCCACTTGAATTAGGCAGCTGTG
Source organism: Rhabdornis inornatus (assembly GCA_013397075.1). Classification (NCBI taxonomy): domain Eukaryota; kingdom Metazoa; phylum Chordata; class Aves; order Passeriformes; family Rhabdornithidae; genus Rhabdornis; species Rhabdornis inornatus. The sequence continues at coordinate 2,882,186 of VWZS01006228.1, read as the reverse complement.
CTGTAATCATAATTTTCTTTCCCCTTTGCCTGTCTGTTAGCTAGATTGTGGAAACTGGAGAGATGTACTTCATCACTTCTTATGGAATGTGTTTGTTTTTCACATTTTGTGGTATATGATTGATATAATTTTGCAGCTGGGAATCTGAAAGACTAGGAGCTGATACTTCTGAATTTCTCCCTTTCCCTTGAGGACTGGGTTCTTGCATGTGTTTTTAGGGCTTTTGAGCTTTGAAGCTCCTCTGAGTTTACCTTAATCCCCTTCCTACTCTGTCTGGATGGCAGAAATGCAGCAGTTTAAGCCCAAGCATACAGGTTTTCCTGTCTGATGCCACTTCTGCCCCTTAAATCTGGATTTCACTGACATCCTTTTGTGTTTCTTCCCAAACAGCCTGTTAAATTTAAATTTTTTTTGTTCTGCAAATTACTCTTATTCCTGAATGAACTCATTGTTGAAATATAGTAATAAGAATTTGACAGTAAATGCTTGAAAAGTTTATTTTCTTTTCCTCCTTCCTTAAAATCTATATAAATATCCACTATAACATGGTTTTCATGTAAGTACAAACAAGGGAGAAAACGTCATTGAATGTCCCCTTAAGCTGCCGTCTAAGTTAAATTTCAGGGATACAGAGCACTTGCTGCTTCCATTGACTTTTTGGACTTTGTACAGAAAATTATCTTCAGTCAAAGAAAAAAAAGCAAAATTTAGATAGTGTATTAATATATATACATATATATCTTGGAATTGTTGTGATAGCCTTCATGTTGGTGCATGGTGTAATGCCCATGGATTACTCCAGTACAGTTCCACTATTAGCTAATCATATAATTCAGTTGGAGTGGGTGGAAGCTGTCAGAAAGTCCAAAGAAACATCTATTATTTGAAAGTTCTTCACAAAGAGCACAATGAATTGTATCAGTATCTGTAGTAATTTCCTCTGTGCTTTGTTTTTAATAAATCTGTGTACACACACATACACATATACAGGTACATATACACACACACACACACATAAAAACAGAGGGGTGCCCTTCCTCCCTCTCTCCACAGGTAGGAATGCATATAAGACTTTAAATAATTAATGAGTGGCTCCTGTTCCTAATAGCAGCATAGAAAGACTGATACTTAAAATAAAATTGTCTAGACATTGTCCAAGTGTGCAGACAGAAGAGAAAGGCAGATAATGCAAATTCTGGACTTGACTTCTCATATGGGAGATGAACTTGAACACCTACCGCCTAGTGGGATTCTTTCAAATTTTCTGTTTTCCATTTCTGTCCTACCCCCCACCCCGAGCCAGCAGATTGAACAAGAGGCACTTTGGCACTTCTGAGGAGCAAGATCTTTACAAGTTTTGTTGCTTTTGCAGATAAATTATGAAGGGAAATTTTAATATTAAATACTCTGCTTTTATTTTTTTTTTCAGCTTTTGCACCTGGATAATAATGCAGATAATTCCTGAGAGCAGCTCTCCTTTCTCACTAGACGAACATGAGAAAAACAAGGCTATTATTGCTTGATCCTTGCAAAGCCTGTCATAAGAAAGAGTTTGCCCTTGCCTTTAAATACAATAGTTTAGCACAGTATGATTGAGATTTTTTTTATTTCTCTCTGCACCACTTTCTGTTACGGAGAAATCAAGGCAGCAATATGCTGATGCTTTACTGTGCTAACAAGAATAAGAAAAGTATTCAAGCTGGTGTTCAACAAGGAAAAGATGTTTTCAATATTTTTCTTATATGGAAAGCAGCTTTAAGCTGTTTCCAGAATTGTTTGCAGGTCAGTAAATCACTGAGGACATGATCCTTTCACCCCACGTTGCTGATAGCATGAGCTCCTTCCTACACACACTTGGGGAAGGAAGACCACCATGGTGCTGTCTAATTCAGTATGGGTCTTGGGAGAGTGGCTGGGGAATGAACAAATCACGAGTTGTTCTCTGTATTGTTGGCCCACTACTCCTCCAGTATTTCTAAGCAGCAGTCTGTGTGTTATTAAAACAAAAAATACCAAAAGATGTTTTAATACTCTTGTTTCAGTTATGTCACCCAACAGAAAAAGAGAATAGCAATGGAATTGCACAAGGGCTATGGTAAACTAAGTGATGCTCCTGCACTTGAACAACTGCTGCCTTTCAGTTTTGGTTTATTCAAATCTAGTAGGTGGTTTTCAGTTATGCATTTCGTATTATCTCTATTTAGACTTTCGTATAGCATAAAGTAATGTTATATGTGAAATTTTGCCCTTGGGTGAACATTAGTAATTGTGCTTGACTTCAGGAGGAGCTGCAAGCAAACATCCTAATAAAAGAACTCTGCTCTAGACCTAAAACATCTTCTGGTGCATTGCATATTCCAGGAACGTGCATATCCCTGCTTTCAAAGTACAGAAATTACAGGAATTATTAACAAGCCTCTTTCACTTGACTTTGGAAAGCCAAACAGAAGGAGCTAAATACTGTGTGGGAATAAGAGGCCAATGTTTGAGCATTTTGGAGATCCCAGGCCCTGAAATCCACTGCCACCTTACCAAAGCATTTAGGATTTTTTAAGTCTGTGTGGACAATTAACACCCTAGCTAGAGCACAGTGGTCTTAAACACCAGCTGTCTGTAGCAACTGCTATATATATGCTTCCTGGGACACTGTAAGTGTTTGTATAGTTTTTAAGCTGTATTTTTATTGTTATTGTATAGTGACTTCAGTCAAGTTTTCCCTGGGGTTTCTGAATGTAGCTGACAACCTCTGCTGTGGCTTATTGTTGGTACTTAAGAGGCAGAAGATCAATCTGTGGGAGGCACCTCACTGCTGTCAGCAATGGAGCTGGCACACGAGTTTTTCAGAAATCAAGAATCCTTTCCCCTCCGCTTAGACCATATGGCAACCAAAATCTTCTAGTTCATTACAAAGGAGCCATAAGATAAAGGAATTAAAATTGCCAGTGGAAGACTAAGCCAGAGCTAGGAATAATCAATATACAGAGAAACCACCTGGAGAAGTTAAAAGGCTGAAGCTGTGTTAGGTATTTTGCAGCAGATTCTGATGGTATTTTTATGCTGTTTTAAATGGATGAAGTGGGATTGACTGCTTGCTTCTAAACTGGGGTCACAGCTATCGGTAAATTGAAGTTGGAGCAGGAAATGTTTCTGTGTTTCTACAAGTTTTTTCATTAATGGGAAGGAGAATTCCCGGTGCCTGATGTAGAACTTGGACCAAGCTTGCCATCCTGTCTAGAGGACTGGAGTTATTGGGTGCAGAATTTCCTTTTGGGCACCATGGCTGTTGAGCATGTATAGCAAATCAAAAGCTTTTCAACTGCCCAGCCTTTAGAGTGTCCACCTTGCATGTGAGAAACCTGATCGGAGTTTTTTTCAGAAAATCAGCCTAAGTAGGGATTTTTAGAACAGGTCTGCTAGCTGTCTTGTTGCCTTAGGTGTCTGTTACTGTATGAGAATTGATGCTGGATAGATGCTGAACTGAGATAGAGAATTGCTTCAGCAATCTGTGGTAGATGTTTATTGATTAAGCTGGTGTTAGCATCAGTCTGAAGAACAACAAGAATTTGCTGCTTTAGTGACTAACAAAAGTTGCATTAAATTAGAGGATGTGAACAGATAAGCTCCTGTTTATATTTATGTTTTTTCCTTGCTTTGCTTTTCCTTACTGATACAACAGCTATGCCTTGAAATAATTGTTTTTATTCAAGCTGTGACCCTGTTTAGTAACTTGCAAATAAATGGTCGTAGTCCCAATTTGTACAATAAATTAGTAAGGAGATTACATTCATATAATTCCAGGGCTGGCTTTAGTGGTGTGCATGAAGTGCAAGATTGAGTAGTCCTGTCTAGTCCGCTTTGTATAAAGGTAGTTTTCTCCCTTAGAACAAACTTACTGTCTTCAGGGTTATTGGAGTTTTTAACTGCAATGCATTTTATAAAAGTTTTTCTACAGTTAATTTTTTTTAAATATAAAGAAGATGCTAAACACAAAATACAGATATGAAAAAAAAAAATTAAAATACTATCAACACCCCCAAAGTCTCAAGCTGAATGTCTGGTAAGAAACCAGGACAGGTTTAACAACTTTTGGAAAATGTCATCGTTTTTCAGCTGATGTCCAGTTCTGAATGCACAGGATCTTATAATTTTCAGTTGACTCTGCCATTGTCTTTTAAGGAGGCTTGGTTGCCAAAATATCACAGTTTTGGATCTCTTTCAGCATCAGTGCACCTGTGCTACAGAGGCAGCTGGTGCTGCCTTGTTGATACTGTCATCTGCCTTCTCACTCTGGTATTGCCAGATCTCAAGAAGTTTAGAAAATGGCTGATTGCTTTTTCTGTCCTGGCTGTTACTTGGTGCAAGCATTCACCTGTCACCACTACTACATTTTCTATTGCATCCTTTCTGTACCTGTGCTGTCCCCATTGCTTGAATTTGATATTATTTGGTATGATTTTATTTTTTTTAAGGGAGAAGGCAATGCATATATGTTGCTCTCCTGGTATCACACTGAGCATGGCTGTTTTTTGTTAACCCAGGCACTGTTTTCTGCTTGTCAACAGTTGTGTGCAACACTTTGATCTGTATAGCTGGGAAAGCATTAATTTTCAGTGTCACACAGGTGCACTCTTTGTGATAAATTTTTCTTCAACTCCATGATGCTGAATGTGAAGGGTCTGTGGAATTAGACACTTTCCAACTGTTGTGAGAATACTGGGTGCAGGAAAGTATACCCTTAATCAAGTGCCCCTTTGAACTCTTTCAGTGGGAGTGCTGCAGTTACTTGGCTTGACATCAAGAGCAGCGTGACATTGCTCTTGCAGTCCCACGAGTGATTTTTTCAGCAATTCGTCTCCTCCTCCTTCCCTTGGGACTTTGCCTGACTGTCTTCTTAGCTTGTGTGCTGGATTGTCTCTTCTCACATATGGTTATTTTTGCTAAGGACATCAGATCCAGGACATTTGTGTCCCTTAACTTTATTGCACATTAATTTCAAATTGTGTTTGTGCTTGGAAAGAATGAACTGTCTCCATGCTGGAGACATAAGAACCTAAGGAATCAAAGGAGTTTTTCATCTTGCCCTCAATATTAACTTTAAATTTTAATGTGGTTCTCTTAATTTTTAAGTGTTCAGGTACCATGTGGTAGCTGGTGAACTATGGGGCTACTGTGCTCTGTATGGATCTTAGTCCTGTATCAATTCTGCCAAAATACCACAGATCATATTTCTGGGTTCAAAAAAGGGAGATTTCAAGGTGACAATACCGGTATATTTATACACAAACATTGTTTTTTCTGTTCTGTTTTGTCCTTAGCTACTCTTATGTTTAGAAGCCTCATGGTGTTTTCACTGCATGCTCAGTACTTCTGTTATCCCTCTTGGCTTGGGGAGTTGCCTCTATAACAAGGGGTGACTTATATAACAAATCACCTATTGCTTCAAGGCAACAGTCTCCATGCTTGCAAAGTTGTGTAAGGAAAGGACTCTCTAAGACTCTCCTCAGTGCATAAATATCAAATAATTTTCCTAGCAGCAGGCCCCAGTGCTTTAATCCTCAACACCTCTCTTGAGTTGTCCCAAGATGTGTGTCAGGAGCTTGATGGTGATGGTGGAGTTTTTTTCCTCAGAAGTCTTGGGTTTATTTGGGATTATATTTATATGGTTTCAAACTGTTAGAACACTCTTGTTGTTATCCATGGGCTTTTTTATATAGTGATAGCTTTGTTTCCTTGTACCTTTGTCATGTAGGGTACTGCTCATACAGGTTTCCAGCTATTACTTATACTTAAAAGAAGGAATACCTATCACATGATGAATTTTGAGGTATGTGAACAACCTGCTATATTTTAAACAGGGTAGCCCTTCCTGCCTGCCCCCCTCTCTCCTTTTCTCAGTTTTCTCTTTTCTTTGGGAGTAAACATTCACAAACACCTTTTAATGTTGTGTATAAGATCAGTCTGCAGCTAAACTCCAGAGAAATGTTTTGGACTAAAATCCACATGTGTGTGTTTCTCTTGCAGTGTGGAATAGTCTTCTGGTTCTGATGTGTACATAGTTTTTACATGAGGATTACTCTTTTCCTGTTGTGGGGCTCAGTGCTGCTACTTTTATAAACAGAAGATTATTAAGTACTTCCAGGCCTGTATTATTCTGGATTTCAATTTACAAATTAAATAGAGAGTCAGGATAATTGTTGATTTTAGATTGGTCTCAGATATTTCTAATTGCTTCCTGATGCCTCAGGATGTTCATATTCTGGTCCCACTTATGTTTTTCGTCTCAAGAGTCTGAGGAAGGATTGATATTTGCATTGCATAGTGTACAGTTAGTGTGTGCAAGAGCTTCTGTGCTTGAGCTGCCTTGGTAGCCCACCCATCCTGCCTAGTCTAGTGGCTGTTTGCAGCTGAAGGGAGAGCAAGGATAATCCAGTACCCAGAAACACCCCTGGGGGTGGGCCGTCCCCAGATCTATCATTGCTTCACCCACAGTCCAGGGAAATCACTGCATCCCACTGTAACTCAGTCCATGTCTGTCAAGCAGGGCAGTAGACTATCAGTAACTTGAAAGGGTGTTTTGGTCATTAACATGTTAAAGAATGGAATCTGCTTGTCTAATAGCTGGCCTCAAAACATGGGGGTTGAATGCACAACTTCCAAACAGGAAGGCTTTAACTTAAATATATATATGTATATATACATATATATCCCAGGAACTAGTATGGTAGTAATTTGCTGTCCGAGTGGTGCACAGAGACTTGTGATATGCACCCTCAGGAATGAGCTATCCTCTGATACTTAGATGGTGAAAATGGGTGGGCATATATCAAAGACAGCTACTAAATTGGAATGAAAATGGGAGAAAGCTGTGATGCCTTGCGTGCTGATAAAATCGGCGAGAGAAACACTGTGGCTTTCAGCTCACTGCTTTTTCCATTTTCCCTTGGCGGGTTAGAGCTATTTTTAAACTCAGTATCTTTTAAATAATGCATAAGTTAACAATAGAGACTTATAGTACTGGAAAAAACCGCACGAGTGAGCTTAAAAAAACCACAGAAAATCCTACCCAGGCTGCTTCCAGGAGGGTCTCTGGGAGGAACAGAACACACTTGTCTCTTCAGTTTCCAGACGTCTTTTGCAAAATTCCTTTTTTAGAACAAATCTCCTGTCTTTGAACTGAGATTTTTCGTTTGCAAAGTGCCTTCCCAGTCAAAACAACTGAATAAACCCTCTGCTGAGAGGGGTACATCACTCTGTGGACTTTATATTTTGACATAGCACAGCCCAATGTGGCTGTGAAAGTACCTTGGCACCATTGTATGTCAGGGTGAGTGAGGGGAAAAACCTTTTCTTCTGAGAGTGGTATGCTTGGATGGCTCAGCTGCGCTGTACAACTGCAGCTACTCTTGTTTTTCCAAGCAACACCAGGTCTGTGGTCCATGTGCTCCGTGGCTATCCCATGCACAGGCAGCCAAACCACCACAGCTCGTATATCCACGAACCTGGAGCACTAAATGGCTGCCTGTGGAAAAGGAGAGCCCAGGAAAGATGGCCACCAGGGGTGGTTACATCCACAAGGCTTTTTGCAGCCTGTTTCCACTGGTCACGCTGGTTTCTGCAGCTGGCCTGCATCCATGGAGAAGGATCAAGGGAAAGTGGTGGCTGAGAACATTGTCACCACCAGACCAATTAATCTGGCCCTGATGGCTCTGAGAAGAATGGGGTTGCAGGGCCTGAGCTGCTGGCAGAGATTAATAATGCTGGAAGCTCAGAGATTTGTGACCTGTGTGGTCAGGAGCACACTGGAGCTGCAGGAGCCAGGTATGAGCCCTGCCAGCAGGCGGGGACTGCACAGCTGGGCTGGTCCCTCCTGCAACCTCCAAGAACTGCTGGGGCTGAGCTGGAGGCTGCAGCTGCTCTGCTCTGCCCAGCAGGGCTCCAGCAGTGGAGCTAGAGGTGGAGCAGGACTGTGAAATTAAGAGTGTTCCCAAGGGATTTGGGTCTGCTGCATTTTTCATGTCATCCTCATCTTGTTTTGCTAACGAGACCTCTAACTGAAGGAAAGGGAAAATGCCAGTTTCCAGTAATCCTTGTTTGCCTTTTTCTTCCCTAAAAAGTGAACTCTAATGATCTTAAGGGGAAAAGAGGAAGAAGTAGAGTATTTAGGGATCCAGTATCAATCATGTAATTTTATTCCCTTTCACTTTTGTCAAATGCTTTTACATTATCTTGTAGACAGTAATAAATATTCATGTGGGTGGAAAGATAGCACTTCTTTTTTTTTCCCCCCAAGTACATTTGGAAATAATTTGCACTCTGGTTGTCTAAAAAATTACAGTTCTGTGCTGGTTTTCAAATACATTATTTTAATGCTTTGTGAGATATTTTGGGCAAAATGCTTAGTGATTTGGAACCCTTTCACTGTAAGAATTCTTTTTTTATCTCTTTCCTTAAATTTCTGAGAATCTGTATATAGATTTTACTATTGATTGCATTTGGTAGAGAAGGCTTACTAATAAATGTCTTTTCTTAAGACACTAAGGAATGAATATTAAAGAAATAAAAGTAGTACCAAGTATATTAGTTATAGCCCAGTAACTGATGTAAAAGATGAAAATAATCATCAACCTTATACCAGCCCAGCAAATTAATTTAAGTATATTTGTAATTCCTTTTGGTGTCACTGACAGGGGTGACAATTTGTGATATCTGTTTAATTTAGAAAAATTAAGTATGAAGTAGTGGGTGTAGTATACGTAGTTTTTCAGGGTATTGCTCATGATTTAGTGTCGAGGGGAGAACTCTTAAGTGTTTCAGGATGAATCTCAGTGGAGAGTTGGAGAACATATTCTTTCATTTACATAGTAACAGTAAGGAATGAGGGCTCCAGTTAAAAATCCATGTATTGGTTACAAAGCATTTTGTAGAGGTTGTAAAGAAGAGATCAATTTGACTCTATCTTGCAAAATGTGTTGTCCTGTTTTTGTAGCATTGCATTTATGAATCCCTCTGAGTATTTATCCAGATATACAACTGGGCACTTCAAACAGCTGGCATGGGTGGGTTTTACCTTTTACAGCCTCCCAGGCTGCATGTGTTTCTTCTCTTTCCTCATGCTGAAGGCCTAGGACATGAAAGCTGGTGAGTATTCCCTGCTGTGCCTCTCATCCAGCTTTAGCTGTATTTTAGGATGCCCAGATGGTCTGCAGCTGTTCCTACAACTTCTGCTTTCCCTCCCCCTTTTCTTGCCCCTTTTTGTCTCATGTTGGATTCTTTCAGAGAGTTGCGCTGTTGTTTCCTCTCCCTTTGAGCTTGTTGCTACTGGTGAAGTGATGCACAACAGTCTTGTGGCCTCTGCCCTGTGACTTGTATAAAGAATTGACACTCCACTTTGGTTTTTCCAGGTTGTCTGGCTTCAAGTGGAGAGCTAAAAATTGTTCAGGTGAACCGTGTCTTAGGGTTGTATGTTATTTGTAATATTTTAATAATTTTCAGACCTAGAAAGATGCTTTAGGCCAAAGTCCAAGTTTACATTGAGGAGAAATCCTTGCCCTCAATCTCTGGTCCCAGGACTATGCACAAAAGCTAGAAGAGCATGAATGCCTTCATGCTTGGAGAGGTCTTTGTCTCTGAAGATGCTCCCAAGAAAGAAAACTATCTGCAGCATCCCTGGGATGGCTGTCTGCACTCTGTTCTCACTTCCTAGGCTTTAAAACTTTTCAGCCTCATGGTTCAGGAAGCTTCTGTCTCTGGCCATGATACATGGAATGACACCACAGGTAGTGCAGTGGATGATCATATGCCTGTGCCTGTGCCTGAGCCTCCAGCCCCAGTTACTCTCCTGGGAGAGACTTGGTGTGGCACCTCACACCTTGTGCTCTGGCATCTGCACTGGTGCTGCCCTGCAGGGACTCTGTAGGCTGGGGGGATTTCTGCCATACACCCTTTCTATGTAAACATAAATGGTCATACATAGCCATTTCTTTTTTATGACAGATGGATTGAAAAAATTATTATTCTTATTTAGACTGAAATAAAACCTACTGTTAATGTCTTTATTTTTTTGAAATGGAAATCCTTCTGGTCCTTGAAGATCTGAGAGGTGCAAATCCACCTCGCAGTTCTGGCGAGCTCTGAACTTGTGGTGGTAGAAATCTTCCATCTGTAAGACAAATATTTAAAGGTCTCAGCAATTTCAATTGAAATTCTGTCTAATTAATTTTTGGAGTTGTGTGAACTTTGTTATGAAATTCTACAGTAGGCTTTGCCAGTGATAGCCTGTTTTCTTATCAAAACTAAAATAAATAATTGCTGTAAAGAGAAGATTATATTCTATTAGAAAAAAAAGTGTGTGTTTGCCAAAATACCATCCAATTTATCAGTTTTTCTGACAAAACCAGCAACAATAATGGAATTTGAGCTTTTTTTGGGCAATAGTTTCTTTTTCTTCATGATGGGTGACAAACAGCAACAGTGGGAGGAAAGGCAAACAAAAACATTCTTTAAAAATATTACAAAAACTTTTCAAGTCTTGACTTACATAAAAAGATATACAATATTTTAGCACTTTCGCCAATTTTGACTTAAAAAACTAGTTTACTTTTGTGCTTATTATTTTGGTTGTATTTTATTTCTGCAAGCCTTCTTTTTTCTCCTTGGATGAAATACTGCATTCTGTGTTTCATTGACTGATGAGTATGTTGCTGTTTCTCAGTCATTGACTTCTCTTTAGTTTTAGTGTAGAGTTCTATGCTGTACAACTTGAAAAAATTGAGTTTATGACAAGACCTCTATTGTGCTTTTGGAAATGATATTGTGCAAGTCTAGTATAGTAACTCGTGATTTTTTTCCATGTCCTTTTATAAACCCATATCAATAGTACTGCTAAAATATGTATTTGTATCCTGAATAAATTACTTGGGCTCAAGCGGCCAAGTAGCAAAGAATAATTACTTGTTTTGAATTGTTTTCCAATTCATTACAACAAGTTGCTCATTTAGAAAATATGAATAAGATTCTATTTTGGTGTTTTTCTCTTATTTAAGTATCTTTGAAGATTAAAAAAGGAATTGCTTGGGGGGGAAACCAATTTGGAAAAAAATGTTCATACACTCTTTCTCACTAGACAAAGGGGTCTGGTATTAGTGTGTTGAATTACCACTAGAGAACGGAAACTCCTGATTAAACTGATAAAAGTGTAAAGCTTCTGTGCCATTTATGGTTCATTTAGAGCATGGCAAATATGGTAACAAAGTAGAGCTTTCTGAGCTTTTACTGTGTGGTACTTTGTGTTTTAAGATACACTGGAAAATGAAATGAAAGGATTTTGGATACAAAATTATGATACTGCTCAGAGCTATATCAACATACTGTGGGCAAAAGCTTTTAAATACATGGGCTGTGTTTAGATAGTGTGGAGGGAGAATGCTGGTCAGATAGCTTAGGGGGCTTCCTTAGGCTTCAGGAATGGGCTCAGCCCTGGGACACTGGATGGGTTTGCTCTCTGCACCTGTCTTCTGCATTTTAGTTTATTTTCAGTTCTACCTTTGTCACCTTTCTGAGGTGATGGTGCAATAGTATAAATAATACTACTTTATTATAGTACAGCTGGAGTATAAATAATATAATAATAAATATATAAACATGAATAAATACAGAGAATAGCTGTGAATTATAAATAATCATTCTTTCATTGTCATTTCTGTTGAGCGTGAGGCTGGGTTGTGCCTTGCTGTCATGCTCTACTGCACACCAGTGCTTTTGAGTAGCAAGTCTAATTCTACATTTTCTGAATAAGTGTCACCTTCTATTTCATTTTCTGTGAATGAAGCTGAAGCACATACATGGATTCAGGCAGGCATACTCAAGCATACTTGGCATAGAGCCAATCACTGTAATCTGAGGTTGAGATTGCATGAGTGTTGCCTCATCTCAGAGGGTTCAGGTCTTTCAGGGTCTGAGTGCCCTTCACTCCCACTCATTTAAGTGGGAATTCGGCAGCTTCACCTTGTGTATGGTCAGATTAAATGGACTGAAATATGAACCTCATGTCTCAGAACAATATCATAATCCTGTGTATTGAGAAGATTTCTCAAACAGCTTGCAATACCTTGAATAGCACTACTTCATCTCCTGCTTCTCATTCTAAGATGAAAATGTTTTCTCTCTTCACCTTGTCCTTAATGTGTGCTTCTTGATGATATTATATATTAATTCTGCAAATGCATTATTGAACGTGAAAGAGCATTTTAGGCTGCAAACTGTGAAAAAGTGAAATGGATGTTTGAGTTAAGGGAGGACACATCTACTCTACTTTTAATTTGTCTAAATAATGTTAATTTTATACTATCTTTGTGTATGTCTTAAGACTTAATAGAGAACATATCACTGCATTTCAGGAGTTTGCTCATGTTTTTGGTGTTAAATTTAGTTTTATTTGAGGAGATTTTAAACTCAAGTTCAATACAAAAACCAAACCCATATATATTTGGATAGATTCTGTGTTATTTTCCATGTCTTCCACAATTAAAAGCTGTAGGGTTTATTGTACCAAAATGAAATAAGCTGTAGAGATGCTGGAATTCTCCATAAGAAATTTGTCTATACCCCAGAGACTGGTAACCTCAATGAAGTGAAAGCCTGTTGTATTTAGAAAAGAGTTCTGGTCTGTTAAGATTTTTATCCCTTGAAAATATTTCATAAGAAAATGCAATGTCAGTAGATTTCAGTGATGACAGGCCTTCTTGTAATGCAGAAGGTGTAGCAGTTCTTTTCTCTGCTCTCTAACCAAAATATGAAAATACAAAATGCTGTTGTGTAAAGTCTGAACTCAGTAAGGTGATGATACAGATGTTGGAAGAGCTGGAATCTGCCTATTCTGCAGTGCATCTGTACCCATCTGCCACTGGTTTAACCATGCTTTCCCACAAAATAACTTTTCTTTAAACGTGGGTGTATATTTAGGGCTCCCTTACACATTTGTATTCTCATTTTGAGTATTTTAGCACTTACATTCTTGGCCAAAAATATCAATCTGAAATGCACAATGCTTATTCTGGATAATGAACTGATTTTCAAAAGTGTTTTTAAGAGTGCTTTGTTAATGGATATAACGAATGCTTAGCAGCTCAAAATACCTCATGTGTAAGTTCTTGAGAAAAAATGTCAATTTGGGAATGAAGAGGGAAGAGAACTGATAGTAAGTCCAGGAGACTTAAAGCAGAGCCTGTTGTATCTCAGACATGCCAACATTTTCCAGTCAGTCTTGTTTTTTGCTTCCTTTGGTCCAATGAATCACTTGTATGGCGCAGAGTAGAAATGATGGAGTTGATTACAATCCAAGTGTAGTCTGAAAAGCAGTGATTAGATTACATATCTTTTTAGAGATACTCCAGTTATACTCCTTGATCTGAATCAAGAAAATCAGGGCTTTGAATGTGAGTATACAGAGTTGATTCTTTGGCTATATGGAGGTACTTTCTGGGAAAAAAACCCAACAAGCAAACAAACAAACAGCCCCAAAAATTGTTCTAACTGTTACATATTGGATTAGGGTTTTACTCTGGAAAAGTTGAGGGAAATTTTTTGGTGTAAAACCATTTGGTGGAAATTCCTGGCCAGCACTTATTAAAAGATATGTTTTCAGGGCATCTGAGGTGTCTCAGACATCTTGCTCTGTCCTTACACTCTAATTCTCTACCTGCTATACAGCATAGTTAATTCCACCTTCACACGTTGCTGGTCTATAAGGAAAACAAATGTAAAGGGAAAATGCATTTATTCCTGTGAAAGCATCACTTAAATTTAGTCACTTCTTAATTATTTTTTGTAAGTTTCTGATTATGGCAATCAGTGCTTGAGATTACATCACCCCTCTCCAAACACTGATAGCTGTGTGCAGAGTCAATAAGCTTGGAAGAAAATATTCACCAATGCATGTGTCTTTGTGATTTAAGAAGCAGCTATATTTATTTTTCTGAATTGCAGTTTAATTCTCATCTCCAAGTATTAAGATAGAGTGCTGCAGGTTTCAGTTGTACTAGCAGACGCGCTGCAAATATTCCTATGAAAAAGCATTACAGAACTGATTAATTGGTTGTAGAATTGTAAATATATCTGGCTCTGTTTTTTTCTTGAGGGGGAAAAAAGTCTAGGTGTATAAAAATATATGTAACCCTCTATGTTTTTCTAACTTAAAAGCCATTAGCATTCTTGGAGGTTGGTTATCTCCAATTTATATTTTAGCTCAGAATTAAATTCTACAGTATTATGTGGACATTTTGGAATGCTTTTTCTTGTTCGGAAAGCTATGTTAGTGTCCCTGATGATTGCTTATCAAATTCATTGCACTCTAGAACTTGAGTCTTAAATCCAGCTTTTATTATAAGCAACACATGACATGTTAGGAGAAATATTTTTAGAAACATAAATAATTTAAAGTACTGAGCAAGATTCTATAAATATGTAGTATGGATGACAATAAGGATATCCTTATACATTTTTGTGCTGAAAAGGGGAATACAGTCTTGAATGTGTGCTTGTCAGTGTGAGCACTGTAGGTATAACCTGTGGTACCCTTTATCTAAATTATTGTTGTCAAAACCACACAGGATGCTCCCTAAGAACTGATGAGCACTGTTGTGAGAGGCTCTTGAACTCTCCCCTGAGGTGCTGGATTGCATTCCTAGAGTATTCCCCTGCCTGATTTTCAGAGGTGCCTAAATTAGGAAGCAAATCTCCCATGGTATTTGTAGCCAGCAGGGAGAGTGTGGGCTCCTGCAGAGGGTGGTCAGGGCAGGAGGCTGGTGGGAGGGTAATGTCTTGCCTTTGTCTGCTCTGTCTCTCTGCTGGTTGTGGAGCAGGGCATCCCATAGGGACCAGCCTCCCAGCTGGTGGCCCTGTTTCCCCATGGCTCAGCAGAGTGAAGAAAGGGGAGGATGGTTTTCTTGTCTCTTTAGAAAAGTCCTTCTATATCTTTGTTCTGCTGCAGAGGTTCCTTTAGGACACTGGGTTACCTCAGGATGAGGACAACTGAGGAGCTGGAGCAGTTCTTTTGTTAGAACAGTGTGAGCACATCACTGGGATTGCCAAGCAAAGATGACAGGAGATTTGAAAGTAGGTTTCTTGTAAAAATGTTTGGTCAAATTCAGACTCGTCATTCACTGAATTAAAGTTTTAGTTAGAGGCAGCTCTATGTGCAGAGGCAGAGCACAGCTGGAGCCATCTACACTGACCATGTCCCTGGCTGAGGGGATGGCTCTGCAGGTGCCAGGTGTGCTCCCAGCCACAGACCCTTCAGCCAGATGTGCTTCACATCCCACTTCTGGATTTGCCAGTGGACCCTTGGATGAACAAAAGGACAGGACTGCAAAGAGGAATGGTGGCTTTCAGAAGTGACACTGAGGCCTCTATCCCCTGTGTCTTTGCTGAGGAGGCTGTTAGAGGCCTTGTGATGAGGTGCTCTATGGAAGGAGCCATTCAGGATTAGAGTCAACAGCTCTGAGGGGAATATATTATTCTGTGCTCCTCAGGGCAGTTCTGTGTTCTTTCAAGGCTTTCTAACACACTGCTGTGTAGCATTTAAAAGGGTCTGCAGCTGTTCTGCACCTTTAGATTTTATTTTGTTTTGTTTTGTTTTTTACTGGAAAAGCTGGCTATGCAGTTGCTTTGTGATAATTAACTCTTTCTAAACAGACTTAACTTTTCATCTTGATTTTATTCAGCTGTTTGGAAAGACCAAATTGGAGCCCTTTGAAGGAAAAAAATACATATGCCAGAATGGCAGAATATGTTCCTTCTTGCTTCTGCATCTGCTGGAATTGATTGCACACTTCATCTGCTCCTGCAGGGTGCACTTTGCACCGTCACTGTAGTGCTTTGCTGTGCCATGGTCAAAATGTAACTGTTTGATGCCAGATAGTTGCCAGATTGCAAAGAATGCCCAGGTCTGAAAAGCCAGATGCACAGCCTGACCTACAGAAAATATGACAGTCTTGGAAAGAAAAAGGAATAGGTAAGTAACCTCTAAGTGAAGAGGTTAGTTCTTTGAAAAGCAGTGATTGGAACTGGCACACTCAAGTATGAAGATCCCTTTTCATCTTGAAGAGAATACTTCATGATAAAAATAGATTAGATTAATAGATAATAAATAATATATTTCTTAGAAATATGTTCTCATTATCAATGGGTGTATAATGTTTCTCTCTATAGTCAAATCATGGCTGGCAGATGAGAGGGTACAGGAAAAGACAAAATATTCATAAGGATTTGCATCATCACAAAAAAGAAAATTTTGAGTCTCTGCTGGAATCATAAGCCTGTTTCACCGTGGCAAGCATTCTGGAGATGTAAGGAGGTGGTGATTCAGATTTAAAACTCAAGAAAGAAGAATTCAATATATTTGGATCTGCTTTGACCCTGCCAGTTTTTCCATCCTGGGATATGTATTCTGAAATTTAAACCATGGCTTAGGTGGCAGCATGTGAAGTTAGGAGTGGTTTATTTTTGATCATGACAGAATAAATCGTCAGATGCTGAAAATGTCTGTTAGCACATTAGACACAGTGGTAGGCATGCAGGATAAAACAATTTGGTTTGTGTTTGAGTCAAGAAAGACAACATGTAATCTGCTGTTTTCTAATCATCAGAGTTTTGAGCTAGAAATCTCACAACAGACAGTTCTGCAAGTGAGGCTATGGCCTGGTCCTGATTTAAGAGAGGATGACATGAAAGATGAGAATAAAGGGATAGGAAAAAGGTGTGATGAAGGAGCAAGAGAAAACAAATAAACAAATTGGATATCTCATGCATAGTGTATTGTTGACAGCTGCCTCCTAGGGATGTAAACTCTATGCTATATAAATTTATGTGGATATATAATATATAGAGGAGCTCTGTATATATATATATATAGGATATATATACATATATATATATATGTATGTTTGTGTAGAAGAAATGGATGGTAGCAGCAGAGCATCAGCCAGATGAGAACTTCTACCAATGCTGTGTGACTGAACCAGCTACAAACGCTAGAATTTTATTTTTAACTTCTTTCACCAGTCAGTGCACCAATTTAGGTGGATATATGATCACCACTGGTAATGCCAAGGATTTAATCCTGTTCCCTTTCTTACTGCTTAGAAACCAGCCAAGTTATGCCACCTACCAGCATAACTGGTCTTAATACAGAGTTTTGTTGTCTTGAAGGCTGTTAATGTGGGGAGTTTTGTATATAGAGGAATAAAGCTCGTCTTAGGGTGTGAAGGATGTGAGACCTGTGATAAAGAAAGTGAGAGATATTTGAACCTGCAGGAGTTTTGCTGTAGGATTGTCAGTGTGAGTTGAATCATAGTCCCATCCATGAAGCAGCAGATGGAGAAATGTCATAGCCGCATTTACAGAAATGGATCTCCAGTTGCAAATGTGGAGCAGCCTCTGCAATGGATACAGCCAGCAGGGTGATGCTGACCACTGTTGTTCTGTACACCTATTGTAGGTTATATCTCCTGCACACAAACCATGTGCTTAAAAGCAATCCTGTGCTAATAGGTGGAAAAATAATTTGTATCCTGTAAGCACAAATGTATTTTCTCTCAGTTTCAGAAAATTACTTTGGATAGAAGAGTAAATTTAAAAGACAAAATTACTGTGTTCATTTCACCCTTAGAAACAGTGACAGTGATTCAACACAAAAGAAATAAAACTTAATCCTACCAGTGGTCCATCTGTCCTGGTACTGGAGATGGGAAGTGCTGTGAAAGAGCACATGTGCTGGGCCGCTTTCAGGTTCCATTCCACTCACCCCCATAACATCCATGACTGTTGGAATGGAGATGCCAGAAGGCACATCCCTGTGTGTGCGTTTTATAAAATACCTGTCCATGAACTCATGGTCCGTGACTTCAGTCCCTTTCAGAGACACCTTTTGATGCTGTTTGCCTCTGAAGCCTTGTGTGGAAATGTGGTGCAGAGATTCACAACTTGTTGTGTGACATAGTGCTTTCTTTGATCTGTTTTAAATTGGTCTTCTAATTTCTTCAAGTACTTCCCTATTTTACTAATGTGGAGTTAGGAGAATAATGACTTTGCATGAATTCTGTCTATGGCTCACATGATATTGTAAACCTCTATAATTCCCCCATCCTCACCCCATCCTCTCTTCAAATTGGAGAGCCTTTCGAGTTTAAAGAGGATGATTTACTGGTAGGTAACACACAGGGAGGCAAAGTAACCTGCTAGGTCATCAGCAATGCCAGAGCCATCTGGCAAGCCAGACAAATTTGACTTGGTACCGCATTAGGAGATGGATTTTTCTGCCTCTGAAGCTAGCTGTACTGTTGTAGTTGTGTATGCTAAATGAAGATTGGTGATTGTAAGTTTGAGGGAGCTGTGATAATTTCTTGGACTGGGGTTAAGTGGTTAGTGTTGTTTCAGAGTCTGGCTCCTGAGGATTCGGTGGTTAAGGGACTCTTGTCTTCCCACTCTTCATTCATTTTTAAGATGTGCCATGAATTTTATTTCATGTGTATTTGTGTCATTTGTCCCGTGTGGATATTTTGCAATATTTTCCCAGTAATGCAGCCTGCTTCTTCAAGAGACTTCTTTCCTTGTCTCTCTTAACAGTGTGATTGAATTTTTTTGCTTAGTTTCAAGCTAAAATCCTGGTTCACCCGCAACTGAAGTGTGAGACCTTTGACTTCTGATCCACACAATGATCCATGCTATTCAGATTTACTTTCTTTATCAAATTAGAGACATTATAGTGCTACAGGAGGTAAGTTCAGCTCCTTGCTCTTTAAATTGCCTGTCACTGAAGATGTTCTTCATGTCATGACTTATTTTTTCTTAGCCCCTCTACCAAGAAGAGGCTTTTTCAATATCTTAGAGTTTCAAGCCATTTCTGTCTTTTTGAAATTCTAACATTTTTTCATCTGCAGAACAGTTTCTGGAATCTAGTTCCTAGATTTAAGGTTTGCAATGTTTTAAATTGAAACTATTTTCAGGTATACCCTTTTCTATAGCTAACGTCTTTTGTGAACAAAGATAAAAGTAGTGGTAACCTTTTTTTCTCGTCTTTTTTTCAGTGAAATATCTCAGGTACTTTAATAGTTGGTGCAAGGTTAACAAAACCCCCAAGCTTCTCTGTATCTTTTCATTCTATTTATGTGACTACTCCATATATATAGAAACACACTGTTTAAAATAAATGATTTTTGGTGATTACTACATAAAAGATTATTGGGGTGTGCAACCTTTCAGACATTCAGGATAAAATGCAAAGTTCAAGCAGCAGGTAACTATGAGTGTCAGGGGGCCCTAATTGCTTATGAAAGAAATGACAGCGCAGTGGGGGAAAGCTTTGCTGTCATTAAGGGTGCACATTTTAAGATGGGTAAGTTCAATGTTAATGCCAACCTGTATCTCTCTTGAAGAGATACTGGCTCCTTTTCTGATCTTCCTTGGCACCATGCAGATGTAGGAAGCAGTGGCACGGAAGTGCTGGCTGGCAAGAAGGGGCGATGGGCTGGGGAGTAAAGGATGTGTAGGAATGTGACCAGGAAGAGGGAAGTAGGTATGGTGAGGGGGAGTTTGGGAGAAGGTGATGAAAGGCAAAAGCTGAGGCAGAGCATAATTTGGCCCCTTTGTATTCCTATTTTCTGCATCTTATTTTTTTAAATTTTATTTCTGTAATTATACACTGTTGGCAATGTAAAGTAGTCTGGGAGTGAAGCAAGGCTGTGCTGGCAAAGAGGTGATTTGCTGGACAGCCCTGGTTTGCCTGTTACTGGGTTGTAAATTGTGTATGTGCAAGGCAAGGGGTGATGCCTGGCTGCTTTGACAGGGGTTTTCTGCATGGCTCTGGACAAAAATCCCCCAGATTGAAGCTTTCACCCTTTGCTGTAGTGACAGCTCCTTGTTCTTTAGGTACCATGAAGAGCACACTCAGGATCAGCTCTGAAGAGCTTCAGGAGCTCCAGAGTTGTCCAGGCTGCAACACAGAGCAGGACACGTCTGAAATGTGTTAAGATGAAAAAGACATTGTATTTCTGTAATAGATGTGTCAAGTTTCAGACTGGGCACCCAAACCAGACACTTTACAGCATTTCAGTGTTGAGGGAAGTGCTAGCTCTGTTGAGGAGCAGTGTGTGGAGGATTCAGTATTTGTGTTGTGCAAATACTTTGAGAGAACATCATGGAAATGTTCATGAGTGCAGGAATAATTTGTATATTTGCTGAAGGGCAAGACTGTGTATACAGCAACTAGAATTTGAGGGCAAATCTTGAAGTAAGCTACCAAATAAAAATATTTAATAAAGTCCATTCACTAAATGATAGCAGGTGTCCTGTACAAAATGTGTGTGCTTCTTTTCAATAGCACGAAGTAATGCTGGGGCCATGTATAATACTTACGCATTCAATTTTCAGTTATTATCTTTCAAGATAGCATTTATGGACAATGCACAGAGAGTTGTATTGAAATGTGATTGAAATCACAAGTGAGTTTACTTTGGAAATGATTTTCCATGTAGTATAAAACAGCTTGACTGTATGAAGAGACATATTAAAAATCAGGATTAGACCACACTAGTGCCTTTATGCAGGGAAATGTGTAGCCTGTGCTTCTTGTGTGCATTCCTCTCCCCTGTCTGATTAAATTACCATCCTCTCAAATGCTAAAATTAACTGTTTTTATCCTGACTTTTAAGTAACTAGTGTATGAGCAGAATGGCATTGAGGAAACTGCTTTGTAGTAAGGGAACGTGATCTAAAAATGCATGCTCATTTTAATAGGATTTCTGAAATTTCTGTAAGAAAAAAAGAAGTAATTGCTTGAAGAAGTACTGGTGTAAATTACTCACCAACAAAAAAAGAGTGAGGTTTTATTGACCCTTGCATTGCTGTCATTGCTGTCAGGAAAGCTCCTGGATAACTAGTAAAGTGAACCTTGCCCAGACTGCTTTCAACTCTGCCTGTGAAACAGAAACTTAGAGCCAGAAAAACCCCATTTCGTTCACCTTTCTGCCTGACAAGAATCTTGCAAACACCTGCTGTCTGCTCTTTCTGCTTGTTGAAGTCTCTAGTTTAGCACTAGGGTATCTTGAGTAGCAGTGTCTTCCCATGGATACTGGGAAGGCTCTGTGTGTGTGTGTGTGTGTGTGTGCAGCTTCCTTGTTAGGACACTAGATTAAATCTCTGTTGTCTGAAGGAGAAGACTGTAATCACCATCCCTCCATCACCAGCAGCCATATTGAATTTGTGTTCTTTGCAGTGCTTGTGCCATGTAATATTTTAAAATACCTTATTTTAAAAAAACCTGTTCATTATATATCATAGCAGATGCTATTTGCTAATTTCAATATTTGTATTAGGAAATATTAATATTGATTCAAGAAATATAATACAAATATTGTTAATATTTAAGTTGCCATAAAAAATAGAACCGGAAATTATTATTTCAGAGCTACTTTAGCTATGTTTTGCTATTAGTTTATCGGGGTAGGGAGCATTATTCATATTTCCTTAAAACATAGTGGTAAGGAACTTATAGTGATATGAGTAAATGGTTAGTTTCTAAGTAAGTCTCTTCCTAGCTGCAGAAATTAAATACAAGCTTCTAAGATTTTTCCTCTGGAAAATGCAAGAAGTATCTGTTCATCACTGCATTCTCACAAAATTGCCCGTATGGTCATTCAAATAGAGGAGCTCAAACTGAATTGCAAAGATTGTAAAGGACAGGTCCAACAGTCCATGGTGTGGTAACCATAGATGGAGAGTGGCACCATAGAATGGCACTGGATGTGCTTCAGGTGCAGTTCACAAGCACAAGGCATGTCCAGCAGGATATGGTCATTCCAGCCTGACCCTTCCAACTACAGCTGTTGCTTCACAGGTTTTCCTTGCAGCTATTGTTGCGTACTCTCTCCTTTTTTATGCTAATAATAGGAGCCATGTGTGCAACAAAAATTTGATGAAACTAAGGGGGAATGTCTTCAACCTGCTTAAACCTTTTCCCATCAAGAAACGAAGCCAGGTCAGAAATGAAACACAAGCTGTTTGTAAGCCAGAACTGTGAGACTCCTTCTCTAGAGCCAGAGAGGGAGGCCCTGCTCAGGGCTGAAGAGTTGCTCTGCAGTTTGTTGTCTGCACTTGGGTGCAGGGCAGTTACTATCCTGTCCTGCAGGCAAAGTAGCTATTAAGGGATAAAGGACCAAGTGCATTTTCAAGTCAGATGGCTTTTGGGATCTTAGTGAGAAGTCCTGGAGAGGAAAAAAGTGAGCAAATATTAATATTTGGAAGAACCATCACCAGAGATTCAAGTTGTGCAATTTTGTGAAACGTGAAATTAAGCTCCAGGAAAGGACTTAGAGTGGATACTACTCAGCATTTTTGTATAATCCTTCGAGAAATTAACCCATTCTTAAGCCCTTAGTTTATTTTTAAAGAAAGCCTTAAATAGTTAGTAGGAGTAGAAAAATTACGAAATTTCTTACTCCATTCCCCCTTTCATGTTAGCTCCAATAAGGACAGAAAAGTACAGTAAGAATATTTTAAAAAGGGGTGAAACTTCAGTTTGTGTAGACAAGAACTGGCTCTTTTTTTCCTCAGTTGTTTTCTCTTTCCTCTGAGTAGATACTCTGAAAATTGCTGCCATATCTACGAGAAGCTATCTAATTCTGATTGATTAGTCCATTTGGCTAACTTAACAGATACAGTCATTAATTAAATTAACCATCCACATAAAAAGAAATTCAGCAATTCTTTTGATGGGAAGGAGATGAAAGTTTCAGAGCTGTGGCTATTAAAGCAGATTGGTTCATGGAGTATGGAGATAGCTAATCCCCCCTGAAGTGCAAAGATCATGTATTAGCAGAGAGGAGGCTTTTGGGTAGGCATGAGGATAAAGGAGAATTAAAGTGTCCCATGTAGTGAGATACAGAAATCTGCCAGCTAAGTGGCTTTTTTGGGTTTATCTTGCTGTATGTTTTAGTTAGCTCATGGCTGATACTGAAAATGTTCCAGGACTAGAGAGTAATGCAAGAATATAAAAATTGTCCTTTGTACTCTTACTGACTGGCAAATAGAAACATCCATTCTGCTCCCTCTCATCTAGTTTTCGACTTTCTTGCTCTTTGTTCTACAGCAATCAACGTGCCTTATCCTTCTTGGTGTACAGGATGGGCTGTACTAAAAATGTCCTCTGATAGCCACTCCTTACATAGCTATTATTTCTGTTTTATACTTGTTAGAGGATGTACACTACTGGGGGAAAATATTTCATTTTATCGGAATAAAATTTATGGGAGAAAATATGGGAAAGATGGGAAGCTTCCTCATCTTCATGTGCCTGGTACCCTGACAGTGCCCATTCCTCTTACTGCAGCCCTCTCAAGCATGATGTTGCAGGAGGCTTTCTTCTCACAGCTGGCTCTGACCCATAGGCTGTCATTAATTGTGCAGTTGATGTGGCATCTATCTCTTATCAGTGCCTCCATCATCTCCCTGAACCTGCTCTTTTCTCTTGAAGGTTTCTATATATCTGTTGATAATTTCCTGCTGGCATTCGACCCATCCAGGCCTTTCTGCTGATTTCGGCTAAGATCTTGTCTTCCTTTTCAATAATGCATCTTCCCTCAGATCTCTCATTTGATATCCTTGTCTGGCACCATATTTAATCTGAAATTTCAGGTATATATAATGGAGAGTTGTGGAGACAAAAGAGGGTGAATAAATAATAAAGGATTTTACAGTGTTAAGGAGACACAGCAATGATACCAAATTATCATGAAGCCAGTAATATCTTTTTATTTATAACACTGATGCTGACAAAGATACATTATAGTACTATGTTTATGAACTCCCTTTATTTCTACCTTTCTTAACTTTGGAATTCTTCCTATGCCCCTAAATGAAACCCTATAATTTCTGCCTTTTTCTTCCATAACTCTTAGGCTTTTCAGTCTCTTAAATCTGGAGAGTTAATTTCTGTTCAGAAGCTGGCAATAGGCATTTTCCTTCTCTGTTTGAAAGTGAAAGTTTCTATTAAATTTACAGGGATAATTCCCAGGCTTTTCTCCATTTCATATTCGAATGCAAACCTCTTCCTTTATAAAAATCTTTACTTACTTCTCTTTTTTCTTCTTTTGACTTGAAGTACTTTGTAATCTCTTGTTTTCTCTTTCTGTTTCATTAAACACTTGACCTATTCTGTCCTCTTTTCTCTTGCTACCACTTTTTTAACCTCTTTTTCTTTTTCTTCCTGGAGCATCCGCTTTCTGCTGCAGAACCCATCTATACCCAAAGCTAATCTGTTTTCCTGGATTCCCAATGCCAGCTTCGTTTTGGTAAACCTTTGATTCAAGAGGGAATCGAAACGCATGTCTATGCATCTTGGATAGGATAATTTCCTTAGCTGGGGGCCTATTCTGTTATAAAATTCCCCCAGCTTCTGCCTCTCGTGTACTGTTGTGACTGGGAAGATTGGAAGTGCAAAGAGGAGCTTGCTAATTTTTTTTGTTCTGGCCCTTATGCTATTAAGTCTGTATGTGATAGGCTCACGTGGAGTTTAGATAATGCTTCAAAAATGCTGCTGCTGTACACAAAATGGCACTAGTTAATTTGTGTACACTGAAATAACAGACCTCTGACAACAGAATTGCCTATTAATGTAGCACTGTGTTTTCTTGTAAAAGCAACAGATCACATGTGCTTTTTTTTCCTGTGAAATATTTTATTTTTAGGTCTTAACATATGCAGGTTTTTGTCATGCCTTTTCGAAAATTTTGTACCTTATTTTCAGCAAATATTTTTGATATTTTTGAAAATCTCATTCTGCAGTATTGCCAATTGTAGGGTTGGTGTTTTTTCTATGTGATTTTATCCATCTCTTCTGTTTCTAAGATTTTTTTCACAATCTTTTTTTTTTTTCTTTTCCTAGGGTAGATCGGCAGCCAAGCTAAATTATTCCTGCTTCATTTATACCATAGGAAAATGTTTATTTATTTATGTTGAAATTAATATTATTTTAATGCTGATTGTCTTCTCTTGCTTAAATAATTTTTAGTCATGTTTTGCAAGTATTCTAATCTAGATTTTTGTGTATTTTAAAGGAAGGCCTTCTATCAAAATTATGCAGTTCTGTGTCTGTACTGTTAATGCAGACAAACATGACTCCACCTAGGAGGTGATACCTTTTGGCCTGAGTTTTTAAGATTGTGTATAATGGTTAGTTTGTAGCTTAGTTTTTAATAGCATTGGTTGTGTTATTGGACCCGCAAGAGTGTTGTGGTTTTTATGATATTTTCAGTGCTGTGAATCATAATAATAAAGCATAACATGACTTCATTTATGGGTTTTTCTACTGATAAAATATTCTCAGACATATCCTGCCATATTACTTAGGATAGGCTTTAAAAATGTCTCTGCATTTCAGATCTGTGGTCTGTTTACAAGCTGTGGACTCAGTCCCCAGGAGCTCTGCAGGCAGGTGACCTTGTGGTGTTTTCCTTCCAGACAGGCTCATTTTGGGAATCAAGGCACTTGTGACAGACCTTTAGAGGGGTGGGGATGCCAGCAGCTCCCCAGCTGTTTCCAGCCCTTTTGTCCTTAAAGTAAGGACTGACCAGGAAGACAAAATGAATGAACCTGTTTAAGAATTGTTCTTTTGCCCTAGTTTGAAAGTAAATACAACTTGGAGAGCCTGGGTGTGCCCATCACTGGGTGATGGGTGGGAGAAGAGCAGCTGACTGACCATCAGCAGCCCTGGAGCTGGATGCCACAGGACACTGTGTAACCCTGAGGAGAAACAGGATCCTTCCAAGGTGCAGGCAGAGCAGCCCAGGCCAGGTCAGAAGGGCTCTTGGCCAACTGCCCAGTCCCAGTAGCCCAGGGCTGATGGTGAGGGAAAAGTGGAAAAACTGAGCAAGCATGTGTGAGGCTTCTCCCAAGCCGTTTTCCAGACTAACACTTTGAGTAGGGTACAGTGTCTGTGTGTTTGGCAGCCCCCAGTTACATCCACAAACTTGTCCATTCCCAGCTTGAACCAGTACAAACCTCTAGCATTCCTGCTTTCCTGCAATATGTTGAACATTGTAATCAGTGGCTATACCAGAAAAGGTCCTTTTTAATTAGTTTTGAGCTTACTGATCTCTTTTGTTAACTTCTAATTCTTGTGTTGTACAAGGCAGAGAATGATCAATGTCTTTGTTTTCTCATGCTGGACACAATTTCCAGATTTTTGAGAACATAGCATATGATCTTCCAGAACATTAAAACATTAACAGCAGCATCTTTTAAAAAGCAGTAATTTTGTTAGACCCACAGGAGAAAAACCTGTGTTTCTCCTTGTCATCCCTCCAAATACAACTGTAAAGTCTCCCTGAGTTATGCCATTCTGCTTGATCTCGGTCTTTGTACTATATATTTGCTTTACTATCTTACATTTTATAATCTCTTGCATCTTTCTTGGCACAAAAACCTTTGTGTCCATCTGATAAGGAGGAGGGCATTATTTTAACTGAGTCCCCCTGAAATAATGAAGAGTAGAAGTAGAGCCCAAAGCTATAAAGGAATCTTTATTAAAGTTATGGAAGCATAAACTTTTGCTGAAAGAATGTAGTGAATGCTGGAAAACTATATAACTAACTTCAGCAAGCTAAACTAAATACATTTTAAGAGAACATCTGTCTAAATTACTAAATCTGGAAAATGCATACAAGACCTTATGGAAGTCTTTGAGCTTCCCTCAGGGCATGAGAATCCTAAATATTTAATATTCACTTCTAAGAAGAATCAGAGTGTTGTAATCAGAAACTCAACAGCATCTCTTTTAGCTGCTCCTCAATAATGGGTCATCTGCAGGCAGCTGTGCCAAGCATCAATATACTTATTGACCAGAATTAAAGGGGTTTCCACTGGTTCTGCAGTGGCCAAGGGAGTCACTCACTCTTCTTCCACCCTCGTTGAGAGCTGCTCAGTCTCTCCTTCGCATCAGCTCTGGAGCTGATTGTACCTCTTGTCAAGGGATTTCAGCTACCTAATGCAGCAAAACCATGGTTTTGTTGAGCACTCCCAAGTGTCCCCTGAGGAGTGGCAGTGCTGACACCGAGAGTATTTTGATGAGCGTTGTCTCTGACACGGAGAGTGTTTTGATGAATGTTTGTGCTGACACAAGGTAGGTTCAGTGCTTGCTCCTGGGGGGGTATTGAGACTTGTGCTTTCAGCAGCGACCAGCTGTGAACTTCCTGAGTCAGAGGAAATCCCGCCTCCACGGACAATTGTCCCAGGGATGCTCCCATTCCGAAATTTGTTAGCATCCCTTATTTTGATGCCTCTGTCCCTTACACTTTGATACAAAGTATTTTTTTAAACATCCAATTTTCAGTGACTCATTGATAGTCCTTATACCTTTGAGATTCTGCCAGTATCTTCTATAGCCTAATTAGTTTTTCCTGTACCTATAAACTGTGGTGCATTCACATTCCCTCACAACTCAATTTTTGCTAGACTTCAGGAGCCTCTCTGTGTTAGCAGGTAATGGAACTTTGTAAGCAAAGCTGTCCAGTGCCTGTCTGCAGTATTTGAAAAGAGGTCTCCTTTGGGCAGTGTTATTAGTCATACCTCAGTTTGACTGGAAATACATCTTCTTTGATCTCTTCTGGGATGACAGTTGTGTTTTCCAGGAAGACATTCTATTGATCTGCCCAATCATTTTGCCAGAAACTGGTGTGGTCATGTCTCTCTTCCTTATAAACCAGGCCCCCCCAAAAAAAAAAAAAAAAGAAATAGAAATTCGCTCCAGCCCTTAAGTACATAAATTTGCTGTTTGTACAATTGAATTTGATCCTATTTCTAATAACCAATCCTGAAGATCATCCAGGTCTTTCTTGTGGGAGTTTTTTCAATTTTTTATTTTCCATGCTTTCCAATTTAATGTTATCAGTGTATTTCATTGGAATGCTCCTGGGTTTTGTGCCTGGGTACCTAACGCAAATACCAAACTTGTTGTTTTTAGGGATGATATTGGAGGACCCATACTTCCAACTTTGTCCTGCCTGGGGCTCACTCAGGGCAGTCACCAACGTCTCTGAGCAAAAATGTCCATGATCCTGCTGCCTGTTTGGCCAGGGTGAAGCTCTGGAAAGCTGAGCAGCCACTGCCCTGGGTCCTGCTCTGCTGTTCTTACCCTCCTCATCAGGTCAATTCATGTCTAAGCTCAGCTGTTATGCTGATTGAAGGAGAAATACCTGATTTTTGCCTCTTCTGCTGAGCAGGTGTGTGTTCACTTCCTTCTGCTCCAGTGGCCAACTTTCCTCTTGTCAGGTTTTCTCTACCAATTCATCATCTTTTCCACCTTAATTGTCACTGAGGTGGAACAATGGCAAGACTTTATACAGATTTAGTCTCAGTAAAATTTTGTAGTCTTTGAACACGCTTAGTGAAATTTATGTAGATAATATGGTCTCTTCCAATCTTACCAATTCTGTGATTCTGTGGTTTGCCTTACTAGAAAATAACTATGAGGAAGATAATTTGACTGGTTTAGAATTAGTAAATACAGCCTACATTTAATTTATATATGTTTGCCTCGGGTCTGATTGTTTTTTCTCCTTGATGTTTGTTCCAAGTCCTTGTGTACTTGGAGGCTGGGATTTCTATTGCCCAGAGCCTTTTCCTCTGGCATAGGCAAAGCTGCAGGGCTCCCAGGGATGTGTACACATGTGCTGTGAGCCTGCCTGGGCTGCAGCCCCTGGGGCACATGGCTTTGCCTGCCTGTGCAGTGTGGACCTGAGCTCAATGTATTGGTCTCACAAAGTCATGACATTGTTGTGCCATTATGTCCCTTGAAGCATGCCAACGCAGCTGCTGTTTTCCCTCAGATTCCAACTGGTTTCCCATCCTTCTGCTTTTTTTGCTTTTTTTGAAGTTCACCTAACCTCTATGCTGTTCACTTTTAGCCACAAATAGAAAAGTCTCTTGAATTACAGTCAGTGTCAGTGGTTGGTTTTGGACCTTCCATGAAGAAACTCCCCTGGGTCTTCCTTGTCCCATCTTCAGCTGTTAAAAGTCTGTGTATCCCATGCACTGTGTAACTCCATTGGAAATTGTTGTTTCTGTGGTTTTTATGAACATTTTAGGAAAAGTGTCCTGCAGATTTTTCCCTTTTCATATGTAATTGTTTAATCGGTGCTTGCTGAGAGGGAGCACAAGAACATGTGCGTGAGGCTAATGGCTCTTTTTCTCTTCTTGCAGTGACTTGCTGTCTTCTGAATATCTTGAGAGGCATATCGAGCAAGGTGGGAAGACAGTGGAAGTTAAAGTAAGAATTTCCTTTTTATGCTTTTCTTTTTTAATATGCTTGGCTTTTGATGTTCATGAAAACTCACATATTTTTGTGAAAAGAGAGATAACTGATTTTTCAAGTGATTTATTTTACTAATCTGAGGCAAGCATGTTTCATGTTTTCTAACTTTCAGCTTTAAACAGGGCAAATACACTCCATTGTCAAATTTAGTTCATTAATGTTTATATCAAAATGGTATCCGTGAAAAATGTATTCATAGTAGTTCTTTTTGCTAATAAGTGTACTTTACTTTTGATACTTATTGAAGAAAATATTTTTGTTTTAGTAGATAGCATTTTCTGATTGTACTAAACCCCAAGTTTTTTGGTTTGTTATGAACTTCTTTGTAAATTTGAGAATAGCAATATTTATTGTATAATATTTCCAAATACCTAGTCACCAGTTGTGTGTTTCTTTCTCTGTGTGTTTGTTGGCATGGTGACTACAAGATGCTGTTTGTTGCTGTTGTCTTGTGTGAAATCTCCCACAGCCTTTGCAGAAGTGTTTTGTTGTTTGCATGCAACATGGGAGATTTTTCTTGAGGACCCTCTATTTTTTAGGACTTATTTTGTAGATATCAGCTATAATTTTTGTATCAATTGCTGTAGATTACATAGAGTGTTCAGAAATCTATTATATATGGTATAAGATGGAAACTCTAAATTTGCCTAGCAAGTAAATACTAAGTAAAATTTTATTCAAAGTTTACATTTTATTAAAAGAAATCCTCCAAATTGTTTTACTAAATCTGAGATCATCTAAATAACTAAAAAAAATGCCTTAATCGCTGCAGTGTGAAAGTGGAAATGGAAATGGGAAAAGCAGTCCTTTATCCACTGCATAGCTGAAGATGCAAGTTTCCTTTGGTTTATTCCCTTCTGTCATTTGCAAATAGGAAGTCTGCTCTTCCACTATTATCAAGATAATAGTCTGCATGCATTATCAGACTGAGGCAAACACATACGTGTTCCATTAAATTGTAAAGACTAATTTCTCAGTCAGCTCTGCTCTGAGAAGTCTTGCTTGACTGAGGTTCAGAATATGAGTCAAAGCAGAAATAAAGATAATAGCTGATATTAATAAGAACAAAACAACCCATTTGTCTGCATTAAGACATATATGCAAGTTAGCTAAGTTAATCCATCCAAGCCCTGTCACTGAATTGTTCCTGATGAGCAAGCCTTAATCAGGCAAGGAAATGTTTGAAATCAGCAGCTCTTCACATCTAAGTACTGTTTAATTGAATGGGAAATTGATGGGAGGATCAGGCCTTTTAGAGGAAGGGTCAGAAAATGTTCTGGGCAAAACAGCTTCCAGCCTCAAGGGTCACAGAGATTATTTCCCCTTCATTTAGGTGCTGAGCCAGAGTCAGGGTATTCCTTCAGGGATGGCTATCACTGCCTTGCTCAGTATTCTCAAATCTGCTTTAAGTAGAGAACTATCATTGCTGCATCGAGCTTGGTGCTTGAGGTGAGCTGAATTGGGAGTGAAAGGGGCTGCAAAGACTGTACTACAAAGGAGAGGGCTTGCTGCTGGAATGGTGAGTTTCCCTCCCCATGCTGCCCTGTACCTTGCATACCCATGGGCAGGGGTGCAGGGGTGGCCAGGCTGTACAGGTGGGCTCCTCTACCCCTGCCAGTCTGCTGCTCCAGGAGTTCTGCAGGCAGCAGTCATATGGAAGCATGCTAGGAAAGGGGATGTAAGGTTTTTCTTGTTTTGTTGCATCTGAGTGTGTGGGATTGGCAGGGAGGGAAGCAGCTGCTGTGACAAAATGTCAGAAGAGCCTTGTGGCCACAATCATGGGAACATTTTCATAAAAGTTCAGATACCAGAAGATTTTTGGAAAAGTGCAGGCTACTGAGTGCACTTAAATACCAGATACTGAGTGAGACTGATTTCAGTATTCAATAGCTGTTTAAAAATAAATCTGGTTTCCTCTGATCAGTCAGTATTTTTCAGAGCACCTGTAAGTTCTTTTGAGACCTTTGTTTGTCTGTTGAACAATTTCTGAAAAGACTGGCAGTATCTGTTTGCATTTGAGAAACTGGGCTTTGGTTTTGCATCAAATATTTTGAAAATCTTATTGCAACTACAAGAAATTTCCATGATGGTGATTTATTACCTTCCATTACTGTGGGAATTGTTTACCATATCTGGTAACATAATTAATATACTAGATTTTAGGGATTGTGCAGATTGCTTAGATACTTACTTAAAAATAGCTAGTAAAAGGGTGCAACTTATGAATAAATCACATATTCCATAAATTGCATATTCCTAAGCAGAAGTTGAAGAGGTATTTCAGAAAGGAGACAGGTTTCTATCAGTTGCTTCAACATGCTGCTCTTCACCCACCTCTGTGCAATTTATCTCGGGCTGTAGGCAGAGACAGAGGCGGCCTGGCAACATCTCTCATGCTGCTTTGATAGGAGAAATGGTGACAGAAAGAAAATGTCCATCTGCCATGCAGTGCCAGCTGCAGGCTTTGAGCAAGCCTGTTTACACAGTGAAATGGCCTCCTCTGTTCTTGGCCTTCTTACTGGAGAGGTGTGTTTTAAAATACGTACAGACTCCACCTTGCATTTCTCTGTGCAAGAAGACTGCACAGACACTCAAATCGTTGATGCTGCTGTTGTTACACCAGCAGTGTGGGAAAAGGCAGGAGCTCTGAGCCACTGTGAAGGCACCTGTACCTACATGCAGCAGTTTGGGAATGTGTCTGGAAAGCAGGTCCTGCCTTGGCTCATAAGCAATGTGGAGTTGACAACTACTTTTTCCACTCCTCCCCCTCTCCTTCTCTCCCAGTAAAACTTCCTGTGCTGTAAAATACATATGGATCTTCTGCCATTCCTGAGGATGTTTCAAGAGGAGAGGAGGGCAGGGGAAGGGAGAAAATGAAAATACCACTTTTTAATAGCAAAGGGATTTTTACTGTGAGAAGAATCCTCAGTTTAACATACTTTTTTATCACAAGAGAAGTTACATTACATTTAATTTCTGCATAATAATTAATACATTAGACCATTGTGAAAGTGAAACATATTACACATGTTTTTGCAGGGTACCAGCATTTAGCTGCTGCAGAGGAGATGCTTCTTGTTAATTTGGCACAGTTAGGCAGCACCTAAGACATTCTTATTAAACCAGCAGCAGAGTGCAATGCCTAAGAAAAACAAAAGGAGGTAGATATTTGAATTATTTCAGTGTTTCCCCCCATACCCTCCTTTACTGTACATCATGTCTCTACTGGGAAAGCAGCAGTGTTGGCCTAAATTCCCTCTGGTAGCAAAGAGAATAATCAATTAATAAGAAAGAGAAAAACCCTTCTTGGCTTTGCCTCTTCCTGATTGTGTCATTCTAGACCATCCTATGCTCATAGCACATCAATACTCAACCTGTGTATACCTAATGTTGCAATATATCTCTGTGTCCTTTTATCTCTCTTTCTCCTGCTTTTTTTGGTTGTCATTCTGTCACTGATGCTGAGATGAAAGGCAAAAAACAGCTATAGTGCTGAGTAATTCACATTGCTGGATTTTTCACCCTCAAAAGGAACAACTGATATCTATTCAGTGATATTTTCTCAATAAAATGTTTCAGTTTTCCTCTTCAGAGTGTGTAGAAATAAACGTTCCTGCTTGTATTCCCCCAAAACAATGGACACTTCTGCGAGTTCTTAGGAAATTGCTTTCTGAAAAAATTGAGCTGTGAAAATATTTCAGTCAGAAAAATTGCACAGGTAGAGATGTGGTAGATAAATACCAGAAAAGTTTGATGACATGTTTAAATATGACTAGAAGGAACTATATTTCATAGGCAGTCCTTAAAGTCTGAAATTCTTTAGTGTGGTGGTGTAAACACAGCATGTGTATTATGGGCACAAAATTACAGTGAGACTGCTTACAGCATAAACCACTGCGTTTTGCTTCAGCCTTGCAGCACGTTCATATGATAGCATCAAACAACATGAATGGAGACATAGCAATTGCTAGGTACTGTTTTTCTCTGTTGCAGCATTACCAGAGGAGCTTTGGCCAGGCTTGTCCCGTGGGTTAGGACTGCAGTGGCTGTGTGTCCCAAGCTGTGCTGAGCTCTACTGCTGAGCTCTGCCAGTGCTCAGACTGTGCCCACTGGGCTTTCTTCAAGGCACCCCCAGCCATCCTGTCCAGCTGGAGTGCCCCAGCACAGCCTCCTGCTCTATGGGGCCCCAGCAGAGGGACCATCACTGGAGTTTGGCCAATGGGGGGTGTGGGACATTTGGGGCAAATGCATTTTAATGCTGCACAGCAAAGCAGAGCTGTTAGCTTGCAAAAATAGTCATTATGTTGTGTGCATTGTTTGACTAGTAGTGTGTGCAAGGTGACTTATTGTAGCTTACAGCTATTTTAATGCTTCTGCACAAGAGGGGAAAATTACTGCTCTTGCTGTGCTTAAAACCTTAGCTAGTGTGTGCCATGATGTGTATTTGAAGGGCTCCTTAAATGCCTCTTTTAAGGGAAAATTATATATAAGGGAGAAAAATGTTAAAATCTTGAAAGACCAGAGGAGTCTGGGTACCTTTGATATGGCAGGTATTGCTTTTTTTGTGAAAATTTGTCCTTCAAATCTGGTCTGCTCGAGCAGTTGTTAAGGTACAGTCCCTTGACCGAGGGCAGTGAGTGTCTGTGCACGCCTGTGCCTGTGCTTGATAAGACCTTATCCCAAGTAGCATTTCAACATTTCACTGTTATCTCCACATGTACAAACTGATTATAAGCCTACAATAATTTGTAGTGCAGACAGATTAAACACTTAACTAGTGAGCAGGTAATTTTAATAATTAACTACTATGCTTCCAGTCTTACAGCAAGGTGCTTCTAACTATCATCTCCCAGTTAGGGCACTCTCTGTCTGAGAAGAATCTCTTATTCTTCAGTTTTGGTAACTCACCATTTTGTAGCCAAAGAGGAATGTGTTTCAGTTGCCAGGGAAGCCTGTATGCTAAACAGGCTTTTCTGCAAGGGATTACATTTTCTCCTGAAAAGCAGAGTGCCAGTTGGGCTGGCAGAGGATGGGATGGGGGTGCAGGAAGATTCAGCCTCAATGGGAGGCTGGAGCCTGGGGCTGGTGGGGAGCTCTGTGTGCATGTACCTGAAACTTGCACAACCTGCTTATGAAAACTGAAGAGGAACAAATAATAAATAATGCAGGAATTATATATGCCTGTTTCTGGCACAGCTTTTTTGGCTGCGTCCAGAGACTAGAGAAGCTGTTATTATCAGAAAAATCATTCTCTATCTTATTTGAGAGAAGACTTTCAATAAGGATTCCTGTAATGTTGTCAGATCTCCTCTCTCCTATGCCCTCAACAGATCTCTGTTGCACTCATGGCAAATTACTAACAAATCTAGGCCATAATCTACTTTTTAGTGATAGCAGTAAACTAGCTGAAGAACTGATGGGGAGTCTGTGAGTCTGACACAGTTTAGCAGGGGGTTCCTGCAAGGTTGATCTTCAGAATGCTCTCATCAAATGTTTTCATTAATGACTTATGTTTAAAAAAGTATATGAATATTAATGATATTTGCCAAGAGTGCAAAACTGAGAAGCATTACAGTGCACAGAAGGATCAGCTGGAAAACTTTTGACCAATGGAGTAAATAAAAGCCACATAGAACAAACGGCAACCTCTTACACTTAGGGACTAATTATAGGTGTTTATACAATGAAAGTTCCTAAATTGAAAGTTCCACAAGAAGCTGAAGATTAAAGTGTAGTAGTGGAAAGGGAATGGCAGGATGGGAGCAGACTGTGGTCCCAGAGTATATCAAATTACTTCCTCTAGGTTTTGACTGGAATTAATGTTGCTGTATGTGTGTTGATGAAGAGTTGACAAAATTTTTTAATTTCAGTGTGTTTTCAGTTACTCTGGGCATATTTTTTTTAGTAGTGTCATGCTGTCACACCAAGTTGATAGGCATTGAGAAATATTTAATTTTCCTGTTGTAGCTTTGTTTGAATTCTGGAAGCAAGCCTTTTGGGATTTAGAAAATGTAGTATTCTCTATGGGATACCAGGGCAAGATAATCAACCCTTATATATAGTGCATTTGCCTGACCTAATGATCCTGAAGGCTGACACTTCTAATGTACATTTACAGTACCTTTTTAAAATATCTGATTATGTCCCTGTTATTACTAGCTTACTTTTTACAGACATCCTGCTACCAAGGAGAAGAAAATTGAAAGTAGCAGCTTTCTGTATTAGAAGTCATTCCCAGGTCATGGTTTTGAATATACTACACTAGAATGAATCCCAGATCATGATTCATGTAGGATTTTGCAGGTTTAATTATCTTGTCTCCCTTTTCTTTGTGACATGAAAAAAATAATCCTGTGGGTTTAGCTAGTCATGCAGGGGGAAAATGTCAGAAAGTGGAAGTCTTCCAGAGCTTAAAAAGTACATTTCACTGTATGTGGACCCCAGTGATGGTGGGTGCTTCTGCTGAAGTGAAAAGTCAAGTGATTGTGCCACCATCAGGAGTCACCACTTGAGTATTCTGCTGCAGTTTTCTCTTGTTCCAGAAGGAGCTTGAACTTGCATAAAAATCTTGCTTGACTTTGTGCACCTCATGTTATTTTCCACGAGCTGCAACAACATAGGGCATACATAGCCAGAGAGTGGTAGCAACCAGGTGTTCTGTTATGTCAGACCATATGAGGACTGAGTATGGCTAAGAGAAATTAATTACTGCTATAACATTAAAGAACATAAAAGCACTTTGTAGACACTCTTATTAAAAAATAAAAGTATCTTTTTGGATTTAACTTAATCCCTTTGAGGGGGAATTAAGCTAAGCAAACAGAAGCTGCTGTACTTCTGAAGGAGTGCTTTCATACAAGGCTTCAGTGTGCTTTAGCTTGACATCTTTACTTTCTTCATCCTGACTTCTCTAAGTAGCTTTGTCTAGACATGTCTGTTGTTCCCTATGGATACCAAACTGGCACTGTATTATAAACAGTAGGTTAATGTTTCTAGACACAGCCTCAAGCTCTGTGAATTTTCATTTAGAGAGGAAGTTCTGTCATTCAGAAATAAGGAGCCAATAAGGATATCTGAGTTGTATTGTTTTCTGTTTTCCTCAGAACTTTATGTCCTGCTGACTGATTGGTATCCATGTAGGTGTGGTGTTGTGTTTATAGTAACCTTGTCAATCACATTCTTACACCTTGGCTTCAGACTCAGGGTAGGCTGGTGGGCTGGTGTGGCAGACTAGAATGTGTAGATCATAAGGAATTTTCACACTGTCCCTTAAAATGTTTGCTTCCATTTCCCTGGAGCAGGCATGCAGGACCGGGGCAAAATGACTGTCATTTAAATGACTTGCATGGCATGACTAAGAGACACCAGCCACTGCTACAAGAGCTGTCTTAAAGACAGCAACAGAGTAGGCAGGAAGAGGTAACCTTTTCTCCTCTGCCTCGTCTTTGCCTGGCAGCTGATAATAAAAAATAATTTTCCCTAACACCAAGGTAAATCAAGGCAAGTCAAGAGTCTGTTTCCCAAGCAGATGCCAAGGCAGCTTCCAGAGCAGATGGTGCTGCATTGGCATGAGCTCTCTGTCCACACCCTGCAGTGTTTTGTGGAGCATCTTCTCTCATAGCTACTGGGCAGTAAACACAACCCTCATTTGGCCTCTGAACTGGGAAGCTGGGCTGATATCTTGTGCCATCTGCTGAAGGTTCCTGCTGTGAGTCACTGATGGCCGTTGGAGCAAGTCGCCTGCGTGCAGGATCCTGTCACATACACGTGTGTCTCTGTTTGCTAAGAGTGCTGCCAACAGTCTTTAAACATGGGCATTTCGTGGAGAAGGCTTAGTAGTGGCTGTGCCTTATCCTGATTTTGGAGTCCGTATCTCTGATTTCAGAATCTGAAAGAGTGCTGCAATCTAATGTCACCACAGCGTGTTGGCTCTGAGTTGTATGAGCACATGTGATAGCCATCCTCCCACAAAGGGAGGGCACGGCTCACAGTTTCAGAACATTTGGCTGTCAGGCGCCTGCAGTCCAGAAACTACTCTGCAAAGAGGTGCTGCCAGGTCCCTGGTGCTGTTACTGAGCTGAGTAAGAGCTGAACTCAGGGCTCAGCACAGTCCCACAGCAGGGACCCTGCCAGTTGCTGAAGTACGTGTCAATTAAAAGATGTTTTCTCTCCCTGCAGTTACACAGGTCAAAGTGACATTTTGACTCTTCTATTTACTAATAGAAACCCATTCATAACAAGTTGTTTTCTGCCATAGAAGTCAGCAAACGAGGGTGGATTTTCTTTCCCTTTTTCTGTTGATCATGCAGCCTTAGTTATGGATTTTTGTAACTAGTGGCCCCACGATGGGTAGCTCTTTAAACAGCTAATCTTTATCTGGCAGCTAATCATTATCTAGCATTCACAGAACAGTGGCTTGAACCTTAGCTGGCCTTTTGGGAGCTTTCTGCTGCAAGGAAAGAGGGAGATATGTTACTAGGATTTGAATTAAACCAGAAATCTCCTTTTCCTTGGATAAAAGTGTTAAAATGGGAATATGTAGGAGAAGGAAGATATTAATTTTAAGGTCAGTGCCTGACTGTCGTATGAGTTTTACTGGCCAGCACCTCTCTTAATTGCAGAAAATGGCTTACTTGGATATCCGATGTAGAAAGCAGATGAATGTGCATCCTTAGTTTCCTCCCCTGGGAAGGTCATGGTGTCCCTTAGGCAAATAACAAACCCTGCCAGTGTATGGTCAGCAGATGCTTTCTGCACTGTGACTGCAGACAAGAGTGAACTGCTGCCTTTAACAACTGTCAGGGCTGTCCTTTTGCTTTACCTATTTCACCCTTTATTATCAGTATTGGTTAATGTGCTTTTCATCTCTTCTCTGTCTGCTCAGCAGCTGATGCCTCTCAAAGCA
Source organism: Rhabdornis inornatus (assembly GCA_013397075.1). Taxonomy (NCBI): domain Eukaryota; kingdom Metazoa; phylum Chordata; class Aves; order Passeriformes; family Rhabdornithidae; genus Rhabdornis; species Rhabdornis inornatus. The sequence goes on along the minus strand of VWZS01006228.1, from coordinate 2,843,922 downwards.
GGAACAAACTATCCTAAAGGATAAAAAAGGCAACAGATTTTATTTGCATTGCTGACATCTGTGTCTTACCATGTTTTAGTATCTTTGCCATGCTATGTACCCAACAGGTTGCAAGAAGACTTGTACTGACATGGGCAAAAGGGTTGCATCTGGTTAGAGACGAACTGTAGCAGTTCACAGGATAAATAGCCCTAATTCAGGATTTTGCTATAATTATCCAACTTAAGCATCCAGACAAAGGCTATCTTATGAATTGACAACTATCACAATGCCTAAGTTGTTTTAATTGATCCTGGGGTCATTCTGGTTTTTACTTTTTAATTTTTTTCAGGATGTTGCTACATTTTTATCTATCCAAATCAATAAACTTCTTGTTAAAAATCTGTATTTTCTGTACTGCCCTCAGACATCACCAGTAGGTTGTCCCTGCCAGTAGGTTGAGAAGGCTCATGCAGGTAGGATAACTTACTGATCCAAGGAAATGGACAACAGAGTGCTATGGACATTGGCAGAAAATTTGCCTTGTGTGGTGCAAACTACAGCATGAACGCTGGCTGTGTGCCTCGTGGAGGCAAAAAAGTTGAACTTCTCTCTGTTGTAGCATTGTCCTGCCTTTAGACATGGCATAAGGTCTGCCTGGGTGTGTTGCAGGTTTGTGTCACAGCCATTGTCACCAGGCTGACCTTGTCTCATAGGAGATGACATTTAGCCTAATTTTCTCCAGACTCTAGAGTGAGCAGGCTCAGTTTTAGATCAGAGGTGGGTAGATGTGCTGCTCAGACTTATGGCTGGCATATGTTTGAAGAGCAGTCTGCTTTCCTCTCATCTTACACTGAAGCATTCCCCAGGAGCTGGCAAAGGCCAGTGTGGAGGTTTGGTTTGCTGAGATGGGCAATCATTGCTTTTGAGAGAACAGAGGCTCTATTAGCTACAGGAAGCCAACAGCTCTTCACAAAAGACCCTTGATGTTCTGGACTGAACTTTAGTTGGTGCTTATTTTAGCTCTTAAGGGCAGTCTTTATTATCATATGGGACCAGGATATTTTGGAAATATTGGAATAATTTGGAAATAAGTTGGAATATATGGAAAAAAAAGAGAAGATTTCTTTTCTTTTCAGCTTTTGTCTCATTCCTAAAGATTCCAGTAGGTAAGAGAGACAATCCCAGTCCTTCAGGGAGTGTTTCCAAGAGCAGAGTAAAAGAAGATATGTATGATAATTATATTTAGTGTTTGTTGGTCTTAGGTCTCTCACATACTGTGATTTCTCCTCTAATACAGTGTGTTTTATGGCAGCACCTGCTATAAAACAGCTTTAGTACATGTCAGACCCAGCACAATTTCAGACTCAGCACTATAGTGAAGCAACAGCAGTAAACTTCTTGCCCAAAATTGCAGATGATTGAAAAAACTTGCCCTGTAGAGTCCCTTCATGTGTCCTGACTCGCAGTACAGAACCACAGAATCATAGACTCATGAAGACTGGAAATTACTTCCAAGTTCATTAAGTCCAACCTTTGACCAAACATGACCATACCAACTAAACCACGGCACTGAGTGCCACATCCAGTAATTTCCTGACCACTTCTACTCTCAGAATTTGTAGCTTTGAGTACCCATACAGGGGTCAAACTCAGAACCCTGGTGTTACTAGCACCATGCTCTAACCACCTCAGATAATCTAATGCATCAAGTACTTGGAAAAAAACTATCTCCATTTAAAGAAGTAAATAAAATAAATTTTATTAGCCTAAGTTAATTTTATTAACTGGTTTGAGGTGATAATGTTATAATGATAGGAACATAAGTACATACATAAAAAATCTTCCAGATGTTAACATATGGAAAGGAATGTTTTGTAGTGATAAGAACTGGTCCCTGAGACTGAGATAAGAGTTGTGTTTCTATCTCCACCAGAATTGCCATGAACTCTAGTAGATCACTGAGTTGAATTGATTTGACTAAATAGAGTAGAATTTGTGTTTCTCAATTGTATTTTTCCCAGACAAGAATTCAGAGTTGTTTTTATTATATTTTTCTTTTCTAGATCAGTATGCCTAATTTTTTCCCCATGGATTTATTACAGAATAAATTAATTTGGAGGTACTGTCATGGGACATTTATCTGATTCTCATTCAGAAGATCAAAACACAGTTTTGAGCCACAGACTGGATTCTTAGTATGAAAAAAATGTTCCTCCTGGTTGAAAAGACATGGTTTTGCAAACTAATGGAGCCTGAGATTCTATTTCTGGTACATATTAACTACATTTTCTGAGAACAAACCAATTTGTGTAATTACTCCAAATTCCTTCCACAGCTAGAAGTCTGTACAACTCCCTACTGATAGTCTTTTCAGTATTATTCCCATATCTGTGTACTTATTCCAGTTATATCTTTTACAGGAATTCTACTACAAGAATTCTCTTTAGAGAGTATTTTATTGTTCATAAGGTTTTAGATCATCCATATAGTTTGATTGTTAGTTTTGTTCCTTGCTTACTGGAGTCTCTCTTTGTTTAATTCTTATTCATGTATTCCAAAAGGACCTGAAAGCCTTAAGCAGTTCCATGATCGTGTAGTGGGGGACACCCTACTGACTGAAGAAAGAAAATCTCAAGTGAAGAGAGCTTAAAGTAGCTAAGATATAGGAAGTAAATAGGTGTAGAGAAGGAGGATAAAATGGAGAAAATGAGCCAAGGTTTTAGGAAAAACGAAGAAGGATGTATTCTCTCTGAAATCAAATTAACATAGGATATTGGGGGCAATATCCAAAATGTACGTGAGTGCAAAACAGAAATTGAAACAATCTCCTCTTCACTGATACTTGATCTGTTCTTGATAGTCACTTCTCGTGCTGGTCCAGGGGTGATGGCTCATACACCTGCTGCTGGACACACCTTGTGGTAGCCTGGTGTGAGTCAGCTCCAGAGCTTCTTACCAACGTGAGACAAGGAGTCAAACCCTACCTGTGTGGCAGCAGTTTCCCTTCAGACATCGGAGCAGAGAGGTGCCCAGGGTGGGCAGCATGGTGGTTACTCTGCAGGTCGGTGTGGCCAAGTCCACTGTGGACTTCCTTTGACCAGGCTGAGATCAAGTCTGCTTCCCTGCGAGCAGCCGTGCTCCTAAACAGGCTCCTAAACTCTCCTAAGGAGTGCACTTCAAACCAGAGGCACCCATACACTGTAGCTGCTTTCAACAATAGTTTCCACATCTTGTAGAAAACAGAACAGGATTTCCTGATCAAAACACAAAACTACCAACATAGCCTACATATTTTCTTACCTTTAGCCTGATCTTGATTAATTTTTTTTTCATATTTGAAAAATAAAATCCAAAAGCATTTAATGTCAGATGTCTAAAATGACTGTGCTATGCATCATACAAGTGACTGCTGGTTTCTGAAAAAGCTGTAATCATAATGCCCTTCCGCCTATGTAGTAAATGGACACAAATATTCACAGGGCTAGGTACATTAGGCTAGGTAGATTATTCATTCATTTGCTGGAAGAACTATTTGCAAATAAATGCTATTAAAAAAAAAATCACTGAAAATCTACTTCATAGTCCTTTAACCAATGTTACTGTGTTAAAGCATAGCTGAATCTGGTGAGACACTAATAGGTGAGTTCTTCTGAAGAGTAGATGTTAGTGAGAATTTAAGGAACGTTTGAATTGTTTTTTCTAATTTTGCATACAAATATTGATATCGTGCAATACTGAATAAATTTATTGCATGTGTAGTAGGGCTTACATCCCTATCAGTGAAACCAGGGGGGATTTTTTTGAGTAGAGTCTGATGGATTTTATTTGAAAGTATACATTTTATTTGCAGAAGAGAAGAGGCAAATACTCATTTTCATTGTATTCCTTCACTACTTAGTTGTTCTTAGAGTTTCCATTAGTTTTGGTGTGCTAGTGACTACTTCTGATTTGATTTTTTTTCTTTTTATAATCAAGCATTATTATTATTTTGTTAGCATACTTTCTTCTCAGAAGGAGGTAATTGCCTTACCCTCAGAGCAGAGTTCATCCTGTCTGATGAAGTCATGTGCAGAGCAGATGTTGAGTCTAAGCCACCTACTTTCAACTCTTTCTCTAGTCAATGAAGAAGGATGAGCACTTGTGGAGTAATCTGTCTCTGAAATCCCTCTCAGGATGTCAGGGATTCTGCACTGAAATTGTGAAATACACCATTTGGTGTACAGTGTCAAGATGATGGTGTTTGTCTAAGTACCAAACCAAGGCTCAAAGATTGGATGAACACCCCTATGAGTGAAAGTCAATTCTTGGTGCATGTCAGTGGCTTAGCAATGTGTTCATGAAAAAAGTCTTTGACAGGATGGAGTGTGATGCTGTGGAATGTCCAATGGATTTACAGTCTCAATTTCCAATTTCAGGGAGGAGAACATTGCTATTATCAGGGAAAAATTCGAGGAAATCCTGTATCATTTGTTGCCTTGTCAACATGCCATGGATTACAGTAAGTCTGCTGCTTTGTTTTTATGGACCTTTGTTTATTACTCTTTTCAGCAAAATCAAGTTGCTTATAGTAAAATAATACATGTATATAATAAAATAAGTGCTATTTATTTTCCTACTAATTTGTCACCAATATTAAGTAATCAACAATCTTCTGAATTTCCTTTCTTTTCTAAACTGAGAACTTATGGCAGTGGCCATGTACTGTTATAAGATAATTTATTATAGAGATAGTAGAGTAGAAGTAGCTGAAAACATCCAAGAATAAAAACAATGCCAATAAATTATTTGGAAATTTTGTTATTTTCTTGTTTCTATAATGATGTATACTTTATTCCTTTTCTAGTCTCTACAAAAAAAATGTCAGTTTAGAATTTATCTTGCACAATCTATTTTTGTTTACAGAATTTCTGGCCTTAAGATGTGTTTATGGGGTAATACCTTGTGTAGACTAAAATTTTGAAAAATGTAGAAGGAAATGTGCAATAATTCCTATTTGAAGTACATAATTTTACTTAAAATATAATATAAGCTTCTGTCAACTGAAGGTTAGGTGAAGCTGTGTTTGGATTGTACAGCTTTTGGGCCTGTCTAATTTTGACACTGCTGAAAGATGCTAGTCAGGTTTTCAGATCAACCAAGTGCCTGTCACATCTGGGAATTACAGGATCTCAGCACTTCTAATACTGACATTAGCTTGAAAAGTCATGGCACCAAGCGAGCCTGTGTGGAGATCATGTGAGCTTTACCTTTTTCTGCGGAATCAGGGTTTAGCTGATGGAAATCTTCTTCAGCCTGTTGTCTATCTGCAACTATTCTGTATATAGTTCTGGTATCAGTCATATAAGTATTTTTATTTGAGTAGTGTCTTTTTTTTTCTAGCTGTATATTCTTTGTTATGAAGGGGAGAATGTGTGCAGAAGACTTGTCATCCTTGCACTTGTCTGATTTACAGCTGTGCAGCTCAAGAAACCTGAGCCCAGTTTGAAGTATGGACAGTGAGCCTAAAAATAGTAACTTCCTAATGCATCCTGAGCCACTACATGGCTTCCATTAGCAGTGATCCATTAGGTCTTGGACCCTGCTAACTCCTAGGAGAAAAAGCAGGAATGAAGGAGAGTCCGCATATGTCTTTCCCTGCCCTCTTTTTATGAGTTTATGCTTAAAACTGACTGTTCTGCTGCTCTGTATTTTTAAATGGCCTGATAGCCAAATTGTTCCCTTCTAAAGTTAATGGTGAATGATTCATTTTTTCATTGTATAATTCAGCTCTCTCTTGAGACGTATCTCCCTGCCTCCTTCCCCCCCTCCATTTTTTCCCCTGATATAATGAAGTTTCAGCTGAGCTCTTTCACTCAAGCTTACTCTAATCAGGCTGGTATTTCAAGCATCTAATATAAGAAAGTAATGTTTCCTGAGCTGAATTAAACTCACATTCTCTGACACTGCATTTCCATCGTTGCAACTAGTGCCTACACAGTTGATTTTAAATGATAAGTAATTACTAGAAACTCACACTGGCAAACAGAGCTCCTTAGTTTCAAACACAGTTCGGAGTATCTTGCTGGAATAAGGGTAGCTGGGGAGAGTTGTCTTCTGTAAGGTTCTGTGGGGCAAAGCAGGAGCTTTGCTTTCATGAATTTTGGGAAGTACATAAGACAGAACAGATGCCTTTAAGAGAATAACAAGCTTAATATTTCTAAAGGTCACACCAGTGTCCTCTTTTGAGTATCAGTACCTCTAGATCTCAGCTAGTAACAGCAGAATTTTTTATATGTGTGAAAAAATGTTGAGTTTTTTTAATCATAAGTTATGAGTCCTCCTTTTAGTAATGTCTGCTTTGCATCCTTCCATTTATTGGTTAAATGGATCACATCTGGCTGACAGAATACCTGAAATTATGGATGTCTCCTTAATGACTTGGCTCATGACAAACGTATCTCGGCAGCCTTAACTTCGATCCAGCCATTTTGCTTGGAATTCGTTTAGTTTGTTTTCCGTGGGGTATGCAGTACCCACGGTGCCCTGTGAGTTAACACAAGGAAGGCTTTGGATGCGGGGGGTTTTTCCATAGTGAGCTCGTAGCCCGGCCGGGAGGCGAGGGCACAGCAGCGGGCACGGCTGGGATCCTGCTGCCGGCTGCTGGTGGATGCAAAAACTGCCGGCGCTGCCGGGAATTCCACTAGCTTGGCTACAAATGTGATTGATTGTCTGAAGAGTACACGCCATCCAAATGCAGGCTTTTGAAAGGTTTTGCTTCCTCTTTAACGCACCCATGAGCTTGTGGTTTATTCAGAGCATGCTAGGTCTGTGGTGGCTGGTTGGAAAAGAGCCATGAATGCTTTTCGGGCAGGTCAGGTCTGTAGGTCAGCTGTGACAATTATTCTTGTCACTGTTGGGTGGCTTGATCAGAGGTCAGTGCTGCTGGGAGCAGCAGTCTCACGAGAACCTCTTCGCTGACAGCGCTTCAACTTGCAGACCCTGCTTAACTAAAGCTGCAACTAGAGGGAAGGAAGTTTTGCATGATAAAGAGCTACAGGATCTTCCCCAATCTCATCTTATTTCCACGCAAAGAAGCTTCAGCTGATGCTAGAATATTTTGTTTAAACTGTATAGACCGTATTTATTTCTAAAGAATAGGCACATGTAATTTGAAAGGTGAAACAGCTTTGCATTGTAATTATGCTCATACTTGATATATGTTATGCAGTCAGTAACCCAGGTTACTTCCATGAATGTCAATTTTGCTGATAAAAATTGCTGTATAAGAAAAAAAGTATCTGCTTTTGTCGCTTGTAATTCCTGTTTGTTTTGGGTGTTTTTAACAGTAGCATAAGTAAATAAATAATCTTGCTTTCATGCTGTTGTTGTTGTGTGCTATGTGCCAAATTTGAACTTACAGCTCATATTCAGGGCCAAGCTTAAACACCTTAGTAGTGGCCCTTTGAAAGAGTCGTGCTGATACAGCCTAATCCCAGCCGTGACCCTTTCAAAGGCCTACTACTAAGGTGTTTAAGGTTGGCCCTGAATATGAGCTGTGTGTATGCCACTGCAATAAAGGCAAAGTTAAAAAATATTCTGGTTTGGCTGAAGATAAGAATGTATTGATATAAGGAATAACCTTTGTTTTTGTGGTCTTACAGAGCAATATTTGTATCAACATTTTCTTTAGATGAAATACTAAGGAAAGAGTTAATAAAAAACCCATTAAAATCTAAGGATAATTCAATTTGATTCAATACCATTTTTATTTGGGGAAACCTATGCATATGTTCCAAATACGTGCTGTTAAAGACAGGTCCCTTATTTATCTGTTACGTGTCGATATCTCCTGCATGGGAGTGAGGATTTCCAGTTGGTTAAATTAGTCCATTTTGTGTTTATATGTATTGTAGAGAAGGTTTGTAGAAGAAAGAAGAAATTTTGTGGATAAAATCTTTTTTTCTGAAGTGAAGAAACAAATTATTGATCCAGATTTGCATTCAGTTCCTGAAACCATTTTAAACTCTTCCTTTCCCAAAAATTTAAATTTTAAAAGTATATTAATTCAAGAGTTACTTCCATGTTGCTCTAGTGTTTGGTTATTAAATCTGTATTTACATTTCCTTCTCTTGACAGTGGGATGTTCTATGATGGAAATCATACTTACCTTATTGAACCAGATGAAAACTACACTTCAGATGTAAGTAGAATTTACAGTAGTTCTGCTGTGTTTTTTGATTACAGTCATCCAAGGGTGCAGGGTAGGCATAAGGCTGTGGGACCAAAGGGCCATCCCCTCATTCCCAAGTCATTCAGCCCGAATGTGAGACTCCATCTTCACAGACAAAAGCAGACCTCCAAAAATTAGGCAGTGGTGTGTGTGTGTGTGTCCTCTGCAGCACTTGGCTGTAGAGCCCTGCAGCTCCAGACGAGGGTCCCTTGGAGCCAGCAACAGAAACCTGTGAGTGCCCAGTCCCCTCCTCTGGCACTTCCTGCTCTGCTTTGTTGTACCACTCTCCTCCTGGTTCATCCTTGACTCCAGTTCAGCAGCTCCTGGGACTCTTGTTGACTCTCCCTGAGCAGCTCTGGGAGTCTAATTTAGGCCTAGCTCTGTGTGCTCAGCCACTGTGTTTGAGGTACTCAGATATAAAACGTGATTAAATGTGGCATCAGCTATCACATTGCAGTTGGGAAAAGAAAAATGCAGAGTAATGGTGCCTTGCAACTTGCATGTTCACTGCTGCATGTGTTGGGTAACACAAACCTTTGGAATTGTCTGTTTAATCTCATGAGATGGATTAATTTTTCCTGATGTAATATGCACAATTATTTACTATTTCAGGATGACTTCCATTTCCACTCTGTTTACAAATCCAAGTTGTTTGCATTTCCTTCAGCCGACCTGACGTCTGGTATGATTTTTTAATATTTATGACTTACTGCGTGTTTTAGTCTAAGGCCAAATTTGTTGATTATATTTGATAGATCATCCTCTGAGAGTATATTGTTTTGTTATATATACTTTCTTTTACCCAATTAAATAAAAAAACACTGGAAAAACCCCCATTTTGAAACAGTGAAAGCACAGGAAAATAATCTGAAGTGATGTGAAAACCCTGAAACCAATGAATGAAACCTCTCCTAGATCTTCATGCTGTGACATGTGTTTCTCATAACAGGTCATGTGGTCTGTGGGCTGGATTATGTGCTAGTAGTTGTAGAGAGGAAAGGAGTGAGGTAGCCTAGAGGTGTGAAAATAAACACCACGTTGATGGTAGTTGATAACTCTTCACAGGTTTTCCTGTTTTGAGGTACAGGGTGAGTACCACGGAGTGAGCATGAGCCTGGGAGACAAGAAATTGCCAAACATCATTGCAGTTCAGTGACTCTCATCTGCAGTCTGATCAGCATCTTTCACAGCACTGGCAATGATGAGGGCCATGCATTTCAGTGCAAAGGAATTTGGAGGCAGAAGTGGTTTCAAGTGCTTGTAGTGATGAATGCCCATATTGTCTGCGGAGGGAGAAAGGTTTTTAAGAAAAACTGGTTTTCATCTGAGAGGCTGGCTTGTTAATTGAAGCTAAAATTGCAATGTTTATGACATATCCCCATTCTGCCAGTTTTACAGATGCATTTTCCTGCTCTACAACACCTATCCTAGATAAATATAACTGTCCTTCATAGACACTGACATTTTGGTAGAAACTACCTCCGGATTAATTTCTCCAGGAGAGTTATAGATGTTTGGATATCTTCTTACAATCTATTTGTCCTATGGTAACATTTGGATCTGAGATCTTAGGGTGCTGAGTACTGCATGCAGATGGGTCCATCCCTGGAGCACAGTTTGTGCAGGTTTGCCAGTTGTTAAGCAGAGCAGAATCATTCAGGGAGCTAATGAGAAAAGAAGAAACGAAAGGAAATAGCAACAGTTGGGTTGCCTTAATCTCAATTCCAAAGAAGGAATCTGTCTGAATCTAGACAAAAACTGTCCCAGCCTGGTATCTTCTGTCCAGTGATGATGATTACCCAGACGACGTAGAGGCAATGTTGGGATGGAGGGATACGAGCACAAAAGGCTCATGACTTTTGTGCAAGGCACTGACCTCTGTCACAAAACTTCCTATGTACCTGCACCTTACACATGTACCATGCTTACTACCTGTGCTTGCAGAGATGGTAGTGTAATGAGAGCAATTTAATGAACATGAGGTCAAATAATAAAGGGCATCATTTATCACATTTTCTTGAGGACATATAATTCAAAAGATTGGAAATAATGCAACCAAGGCTGAGTTTAAAATGAATCTTCTGTCTCAGGTTGTTAAACTAAGACACTGCTAGTGTTGGTACTTACTATCTATAAGTTGTTTAATAAGATTTCCTAATAGTGAAATTTTATGTTTTCAAGATTTTGGAATAAGATTTTTTCTGCTTTTGAAATGATGAAAAGGGTTTAATTGCATGTAAATGCCCCAGTTTCACCTCCACCAAAGCTTATTGATTTTCAAAAAACCGTCAAGCTAGGGCTTCACAGTCTTATTTTGTTTATTTATTTTTTCCCACAAAAATCAAGACATGTTTGCACAGTTTTGATTTTACTGTAGATAACGAATAAATTTTTACTGGCTTTGCAGAACAAAGCCCAGCATGTGACATAATGGAACGTGTTGCCATCTAGATTGAATTAGAATCACAGGATAGCAGAAAATGTTAAAAAGGAAATTCAGTTGCAGAGTGCTAGTCTTCTCAGTTATGCAAGTATTTGTAATGTGGATAAGAGGTACAGGGTACTAACTGTCCATCACTTTATGTTTAGGATCTCATGTATGGAGAAATAGACTTTAATTCACAGCCTACTCTCCCGCATGTCCATACTTGTTTTTGTAAAATTGGTTGAAAATGAGTTTCTGATGTTTGCAGTGAAAATTACAGTACATGTATAATATTATATCCTCATTAGGAAATCCACCATTTTTCTTTGTCTGTGATTATTCAATTTGTCTCTGTCTGTAAGTCATCCTTCCTGCACAGTCACAGCTCCAGAGGATGAGAACTCCGCCAGTATCTCTGCTTCTTCCCTGCCTGTCTGGACGGGTCTGACTGCTGTGTTGACTTGACTTTTTTTTCTTTAAATAATATTTGTAATTAATTGCTCATAGTATTGTTGTGATTGATTTTTGAAAGTACTACAACAAAATAATTATTCACAGTAGAAAGCACTGTGCTGGCATGTCATCATAACTACTCTCATAATTTATCAATTTCACTGGCCTAAGGAGATTTTCCATGAAGCCAAGATTTTTCTCCTATCTTTAGAAGAGTGTGTGTGTAAGGTAAGATTTCCACTCAGCATTTCCACTGCATTAGGAATGAACTGGATAGATCACCAGCTTCAATATTGGTGTTAGAAAGGGAAAAAATTCAAGTGATAGGGATTACTTGGTATAAGTGATAGTAAAAGCACATGCTATTATATCACAGTTTAATAGCAATATATGTCATATATTCTTTTGCTCCCTGGGTATTAAAAAAACCCCTCACAAGCTGAAAATAATTTATTGTACTGTATTTTGCAATGGTCTGAGGAATAATGAGGATTTTAAATTAGGAAGCTTGGACAGATGACTTGGCACACTTAGTGCATTTGACTTTGTATTTATTAGACTGTTTTTTCGCAAAATCTCTGTTGAGATCTACAATGCCCTGGCATGGTTTTAGATAACAATATGTTATCAAAGGTGGTGTTTTTCAAATAATACATAGCATATGTCCTTTTCTTTTGGGATCACATGGAAAATATGTAGATACGACACTTAGGAATGTGGTTTGGTGGGACTTGGCAGTATTAAGTTTATGGTTGGACTTGATTTTAGCAATCTTTTCCAACCAAGATGATTCTCTGATTTTGTGAATCTTCATTACATTTTTTCAACGTGATATATCCCCATCAAAATATCTGCTAGGCTCTCTCAACTATCAACGTTCCCTGTGATTTTGCTGGTTGTGTTATTTTGCTTCAGGGTCCTTGGCTGGAAATGCAACCTGTGTGCATTTATCCATCTTGTGAGTTATAAGGCAGTGTTAATGTGTGTTAATGTGTTAGTGGTAATGGCTGCATCGTTTCTGTTAAAGATGACTGACTTCTAATTGTGGGTAAAATAATCACATTTACTGGTAAAGTTAACTGAGACTATATACAAACTGTAAATTATTATTTTATTTATTAAAAAATTTATTATTTACCAGTTTCATTATGCATGTTATAAAACCAAAAATGACAGATTGAGATCCAGTTGTGTGGCACTGGAACAGAGTCTAAGCTAACTAACATACATAAAGCACAATCAAAACCATTGTAGAAAGGTTTTCGGGATTTAGTTTCTCATCATTGCAAGCTCAATAGTCTGGAGGTCTGTCGGTAATAAATAAGGAGCTTGGGTATGATTTAATTTATCCTTGGTCTTTTTTCTAAAGAAAGTCTTCAAGTGCATTGGTACACCATGAAAACATTTTTTGAGCAGAGAGCCTATGATTGTCCAGGTTGTTCTGTGAAAAGATGGAAACCTCACATACCAAAATGACATTATTGTCCCTAATTTACCCAAGACAATACCAGTTAGTCATGCTTTGTTTTCCTGGTTTGTCTTATTAGTAATTTACCACTCCTGGTTAAGATTATCACTTAGGCCTGGCGATGTCTTGTCAACTCAGCTTTGTGTTTTAAGATTTTGCTGATATGGCAAGCCCATCAAATTCCTATCAACATGGTTTTTAATTCTATTTTTGAGCCTCATGCAGAAATTGTACAATTAATGTGCAGCAGGAAGTGAAGCTGTGAGAAACTTTCCTGTCTCACCAGCAAAACTGAACTGGTTAGGAATTTGTAAAACAAGAAGAGGTTGTGTACAAACATATGTGAACTGGAAGTCCCTTAATTTACACAGCTCCATCCATCCTATAGCACTGTAGGGGTGCTCTATAAACACTATAGGACTGTTTACTTCTCTGCAGGACTGGTAAAATCACTGGAACATTTAAAGAAGTTTTCAGTTCCTTGATACTGAAAGATGTCCAAAGCCGGACAAAAGAGGAAAAGCAGTAAAAGGAGAAAGACATTATTGCAAACTGCAACTGCAACTTTTTTATTACAAAAGCAACTGCAAACATTTAATTTGCATGAATCAAAGAAAGATCTTGGGGTTATGCGAATAGCAAACACATTTATACAAGACAAGGAAAGAGCTTTATTTCATATGGGGAAAAGAGAGGGACTGTGAATCTAAAATTAAAGATGGAAAATTGCTTCTTGGACATTTGAAAAGGTGAGAGCAAGTGTTGTCTTCTGCTTAGTTTATGATGTGTCCTTTTCCATGAGGGGCTAGTAATAGATTTGGTGAAAAGGATTTGGCAAAAGAATAAACTACTTGACGCTTATGATTAGAGGTTTAAGAAGTTAAAGACACAGAAGGATTAGCAAGGAGGAATATTGTGTTGGTAAGTGAGCATTGCCAAAATCTCGTAAGGTTTCTCCCAACTCTGACATATTTTCCTTTGTGAATATAATCATCTTAAAGCATTAATTCTGCCTTCCATGCTCTTATTATGAATTTAGGTAGCTATTGCAAGAGCTCTGTGAATGTCTGCTGAATTCCCAAAAATGTGATTCACTCCATGGAAGCACTATGCTAATAATATTTCATGCCCAGTATTGGTGAAGTTTTGGCATAGAACATCTGCTGGGCTTTCTGAAGTGTGACACCCACAGATCATCTGTTTCAACAGACCCAGATTATCACTAGTAGAGTTTTTAATAAGAGCCCTGTTACTGGGAAGCATCCGTAGTCTTGCCTCCCTTCTAGCTGGAAACTTGAAAAAATGAGTTGTCGCTGCATTTGCATGCTGAAGTGCTGAAGAATGCCATACTACTGTCATGTTGCATCAGGGTCACTAATTGTTGGGCTATATTTTTGTAAATATTCAATGTCTTTGTCTGTGTTTTCTGCTTAGAGTTCTGGCAGATGAATACTACATCACAGAATTTTATTGTAAGGCCAAGACACAAAAGAAGGAAAAGGCAGGTATGTGCCAACATGCTTGTTTATACGGAATATGCCATCAAGTTTGTTTCATGTCTGCTGAGTTAATTTGTCCAGATGGAGTCCTGCTGCTCCTGCTGGTTTGGCATGAGATGTCTATATCAATACAGCTAATACAAAAAGAAGTATCTAATGTAAGCTAAACATTGATTAGCTTGTCCATTGATTATCCAAGGTTCTCTTGGACATTGCCTGCTTGAAGAGCTAGGAAATTTTAAAATACTGCTACATTGCAAATGAAAGAGTAGGTAAAATATTTTTGCTCATTTTGAGCATAGTTTTATCAGAAACTCACATAATAAAATCTATATATTTTTTAATGTTGCAATAGTGACAAGTAGCTAGTTTATCTCACTTTATTTTGTTTCAAAATAAATATTCTAAACAGAGACTTCATTCCCTGTTTATTAAAGTGGGGAAGCCACTAAATGCAGATGTTTGTTACCAATTACACTCTCTCTGTATTGTTAGACTCTCTTAGAGTTACATTTTCTCCATAGGTTCGTCAGATTCCACGTAAAGTTGAAGAGGAAACAAAATACATTGAGTTGATGATTGTAAATGATCATCTAATGGTAAGACTGACACATTTCAACACCTTACAATTAGCATCAAATTGTCTTGATTTATCCAGAGAGCATAACAAAAAAGAACACTATTAGGCCAGAATAAATTCAGTATGTCCTTAATAGAAGAGATTATGGTCTCATTAACCATTGATGAAGTTGGTTTTGAATTTTGGCAAGTTAATTTAACCAAGAATGCAACTAGGCCTGAGGATCAGAAAGAAGGATCAGAAAGTAACTGATGTCAGTGTGACTTAAGCTGATGATTTTCTTTCTGGCTTTCCTGAACATTTGTCTTAGTTACAGGCACTCAGCAATCCATAGTGTAGTTATTTCAATTGTGAAGCAGCTGTTGAGAATGGGGAGTTAACAGTGACTAGATTTTTTGACATGTCCCAATCAATGTAGAGAAAATTATTTTGTTAAACTTTTCTACTTTCTCTGGGGGAATACAGTGGAGTTTTTAACATAGTGGAAAGAGACATAATAACAGTGTATTGGAAAAAAGCCAGACTCATTCAAGTGGGAAAAAGCACAGATTTTTGTCAGTGAAGATGATTTATTAATGCTCTGATGAAGGAACTATCAAATTCCAAATATATACCAATATACCAAAGGAAATGGCAAATTCTTCATCACTTGCAGTGTTCAAAGGTAGCTACAAACACAAACAATGGAATTGCTCTTGAAGTAACTGGATAAAGTTCAGCCCATTAGTGTCCATCTGACTGGTGACATTAGATGAATTTGTGGCTTTCAAATCAAAATATTTCTATGAATCTTGTCTACTTCTTCTGTCATGTGCAGCAATTCTCTCATGCAATACCTGAACTGGCAAAGATAGACATGAGAGTGTACAAGTGTACAAGAAGTGTGCCACTGTCCTTAGTGTACTCCTCCACCAGCTCAATTTGGTGAATACAGGAATAAATTCTTGGATTAAAACTAATAATAGTGGATGAAAATTCCTTAAATCAGTGTAACTGTGTTTGATCCTAAAGACCTGAAGCCACAACTTTTCCCTTGGGACCCTATCTGTTCAGGCAGATTTTCTTCAAGGCTAATATTTCCTAATTTTGTCTAATCACAACTACTGCAAGAGTCAGTCTAGTTAGGAGTTTATTCTCTGAGATAAATGTCAGTGATCAAAGAAGCCAAATAATCTCCTCCTGTGAGAAGGAAATATCATTTGCTGTGGGCTTAACTTCCTGATTTTGGTTTATTTCCCCTGCATTCCTGCTTGAAAGGATGCCTTTCCTATGCCTTCATTGTGGGAAACTTCTTGCCTACTAAAAGATCCTAACTTCGGGAAAATGCAGACAATTTCCATTCCAAAATCAAGCATTGTGGGGCACAAGATGTTAAAACATTTCTGAAAATCTTGTACACTTTGCCTTAAATTCTTCTGAGATACCTGTGACTTTCATGCCCATGATGCTCGTTCTTAACTCCTTTTTTGTCTGCAAACAGGAGTACCTGGACAGCTGTTTCCAGTGCCATTTTTATAACACTGCAGTACAAATTTCAGTAAAGATGCCATTGGAGTCTGATTGCTGAAGTGGTTTGAACCAATTACTGTGACATTGTAGGATTGTGAAACTGTACAAGAAGAAAACCAGAGAACAGCTCAAGAGAGAAAATTGAAAAAGAAAGGGAGTCTGACAGATTAAAACACGAATGCAGGCACTTCTGGGATAACACATCTTAAGGAGTCTCAGCTATGGAAGCTTTTGTTGCTAATTTCTGCATTGGCATTTGTGATTAATTTTAAAATTGCCAACAATAATGATAATGAAGAAAGTAACAGAATGTTCCTGTTCTTATATAATTTTCCAGTAAAGATCCTAGAGTACTTTCTAAAGACAAATTCATACATCCTCACAACAGCTGTTGTAAAGTGTATCAGTAATGTACATTTCTGAGCAATTTTCTACTATTGGTTTTTAGCATTACACTCAGCACGAGACAAAACCTTGCACAGGGGCTTTATTGTTGATATAATTGCTTTTTTCTTCATGGTGTTTTGGAAATGGACCTTGTTTTTCTGAAATCTGTTCGTGTTGCTGCTCTGTGCTTGTTTCACAGTGTAAAAAGCACCGCTTGTCAGTCGGCCATACCAACAGCTATGCTAAATCAGTTGTGAACATGGCAGATTTAGTAAGTATCACTCAAATATATGTTCTTTTACGTGTGAGATGAGTCACAAGATTCTCCTGACGATATATGCAGGAGTTGTCAGTTCATGGTATAACAATATAATGTATGTGAAGATTATGTATGTGAAGAAATTTTCATCTAGAACCACAATCATTCACCTAAAAAGCCTTTGTCTAGCATAAAGCATCAGAGGCGTTTTATTCTGTGGCTTTAAACATTTAAGTATCCTGCTGTATTGGTCCTTTGAGTCTGAGATTTAAAGAGCACCTTAGATATGACAATTTCTAGCACAGAATCCCTGTTTTGACAACTTCAAACCCAAAAGACAATCTGAAATTCTAATGCATTAAAATTTCTCTAGAAAAAGTGCACTGGAGTAAATGAGTTAGAATAGGGACATGCAGGTGGATGTGGGTTGTATTTATGATGCTAAATCAGACAAAAGCTGCTGGCTCTTGCACCTCACTGCAGAAAAGTATTAGAAAAAGGAAAGTATTACTAGAAGAAGAAAATGCTTGAACGTGTTTGGTGTGGAGTGATAACATAGCATTGAAAGGATGGCCCTTTTTTTGTGATTCAGCCAGCATGAGTTGAAATACTCCTGTAGACATATATAACAGTGAAAAATATGGCTTTATAGATCATTATTCCACATAAGAGGGCCCTTGTGTGTCATTGGGTGAGCTGGTGTTATAAAAGACCCATTAATTTCAAATCTTTGAACTATTTGGAATGTAGTTATTTTTCAAAAATCACATTTCTCTCCTATGTACCTCTGCCTGTGTAGACTAAGAAGGCTAAGAGAACTGATTGAAGAATTAAGCCTAAAATTTGGGTTTTACTTGGTTTTTATGTTTGTTGGTTTTCAGGGAGATAAAATCACCTACGAGAACATAAAGGGTGCTAGAATAAGCTAAATATTTAGTTATGCAAAAATACAAGCTATTACAAAAAAGGGGTAAACCTCACCTTTGTTCTATTTGACATAATGTATTTGTTCATTCTGTTACTGTACTAGATATATAAAGAACAACTTAACACCAGGATAGTATTGGTTGCCATGGAAACCTGGGCTACTGATAACAAGTTCACCATATCTGAAAACCCCTTGGTGACTCTACGTGAGTTTATGAAATATAGGAGGGATTTTATCAGAGAGAAAAGTGACGCAGTTCACCTTTTTTCGTACGTAACCTTGTGTGATATTTTATTACTGGGGTTTTAGCTTTCCTTGGGGGTTGTTTCTCACAAGTGGCTGATGCATCTCCTTTCTGTTTTGTGTGTAATCCACAATAATTCAGAAAACAATGTTTTGGATGGGGAGGTGGGAAAAAATTTAATGGACAAGCTGCCTGCCAGTGCAACTAGAGCTTTGACTCTTATTTTATTTTTAACATACTAAGCCTGAGCTGCATGCGCTGTAATCCTTTGTTATTCTATGCAATCACCTACTCCACAAGTGCAGCTATCTGAAGAGTCATGCATGGTTCCACCTCAGAGGCTGGCTTCTTTGGCATTAGAGCACAGATTATTTAAAGGCAGAACATTTGTTTTGAAACCAATGAGGTTTTCTGCTTAAGTGCACTGTGGCCTGCTTTACTTTGTTGAATGACCTGCATACTGCAGGATCACTGAAGTGTTTCAGATCCTCATGATGATTTGTTCTCCCAAGACATTTGAGCTATAAGAATACTAAACTGAGAGGAATGTTATTTTCTCTAAATATCTTAAAAAGATTGATATAATAAAATATATTTACAAACATACAGGAGAGATACATGATTGAGATTTTTTATCCACACAAGACATACCAGATTAATATCTCTGTTGGAGTCCTTTTTTCTCTCTGCTGACTGTTTTAAGAGCCTGTAAGAATAAACTTAACCTAAACACCTCACTTCATGTGACTTCAGTAGGGTTCCAGGATACCCAAGCCCAGCATCCACCCTCTGAATTTTTGCACATACTTAATTACTGCCACTGATTTCTGCCTTGAAGAAAGTTAGTAAGATCTGTAAGTGGTGCTTGCAGATTTTGGTTTCTCTGTGTCTCAAATCTTCATCTCTTAAATGGGAATCAGGTTTTCTCATATCCTTTGTGTATCTTCTCTGGAGACATTGTAAAGTCTTTGGGGGGGAAGTCTGGTTCTTGTGAATGTGTGTGGATTGACTAGGACAAAAGAGAGCCCAACTTGACCTGTGGCTGGGACTGGATGTCACTGCAATGCTGCTTCCAATGCTATCCATAGCACCAGCACCAATGATGTTTGTGGTATTGCAT
Source organism: Rhabdornis inornatus (assembly GCA_013397075.1). Taxonomy (NCBI): domain Eukaryota; kingdom Metazoa; phylum Chordata; class Aves; order Passeriformes; family Rhabdornithidae; genus Rhabdornis; species Rhabdornis inornatus. The sequence goes on along the minus strand of VWZS01006228.1, from coordinate 2,824,859 downwards.
TCATAGATAGTTTAGAAACAGCAGTTTCTGAAATTGTGTCTGTGAGTGAAACACAGCTAAGTTGGGAGGTGGGAGGGAGCTGGTGTGATGGTACAGTGGTTACAAATGAGCTTCCACCTTTAGCACAGTTAGCCCATTGTGATCCTTCTTGATGTTTTTTCTCTTCTCACCTGAGAAAAATAATTTGCTGTATGGATCGGTACTCTCAGGTAGAACAGGGTATATTTTGTCTCCAGTAACTGGAAGTCATTCATGCTGATGTGGTCAGCACCAAAGATGTGATAAGATTTAGGCTCTGAATGCATCTGTAGGAGTTTTCACCTACCTCTGCATCTTCTGCTAATGCATCTCCCCTTGAGTTTTACCACATCAGCACTGCCCAATTAGACACATGTTGTTTCACGTGCTGTGCGTGGTGGCCTCTTCTGAACTCTGCCTGGAGCATGTGCCAGTGGAAGGCACTCGCTGCAGTAGAATGTCAAGAAGCAAGAGTCTGGGCAGATCCAGGTGGTTTGGCAAAATAGTCCCCTTCTTCTTATACTACGTAGTCTGAAAAGGAGGAGGGAAGATGGTGTAAGTTTTCTGGAGATAACTTGCCATGTGAGGTTTGTGAGTGGTTATCTGGTTTTCCCATCTGTTTTTGCATAATTTGCAGCATAGTGGTGGCACTCAGCATTTGCAAATGCCAGCTTCTCATTTGGAAATCAGAAGGGTAGATACTGGAATAGGCAGGTGCTAAACTCATGGACTGAGCAGGGTAAACTTCTTTTTCTTTTCATTTTTGTCAAAGGGGGAGTCGATTTCAGAGCAGCCGAAGTGGTGTAGCCCACACTGGTGGAATCTGCTCCTTGCTTAAAGGCGGAGGTGTGAATGAGGTAGGTGGGGGGTATGGTATGAGCAAAAAGTGGTGGAAATTTATCTGCATGGAATTTATCAGTGCAGACATGTTCCTCAAAATATTTTGCTTTTTTTTTGCTGGTGTAGAATATTAGTGCAGCTCTATAAAATTTCACACTTCAATGAAGAGTGTTGAGTGAATGAAGTCAATACACTTCAAATACACTTTTAAGCAAATTCTGCAATATCCTGTCATTCATACTTCCAGCTACAATTCCAAGAGAGAAACAGACTTTCTCTTACTTAGCTTGTTTATAAGCCAGTGTTAGTTTTCATCTAGTACCCTGAAGTAAGAATTCTGACACTGTGTCTCTGATTTTGCCTTTTTTTGCCACAATACGAGAAAAGCTTCACTTGAATCTGAGATACCTGTGTGTTACTGATTACTTTTCGTACCTTGCTTGTTTCTTTCAGTTTGGAAAGCCAGACTTAATGGCAGTTACTCTGGCACAGACCTTGGCCCAAAACATTGGCATTTTCTCAGACAGAAGAAAACTTCTAAGTGGTAATTTTATTTGCTTTTTCACTCTGTCTCAAGAGAAAAATCTTAAGAAGTGGAGGATCTTATCAGGGTCTTTCAGATATGTACTTTTTCTTTCTGTTTCTCACAATGTTGAAATATTTTTATTTCTTGCAGTAACATGAGAAGGGACATATTAATTTTCCTCTATTTGAATGCTCTAGTACCCCCCTGCACGTAATTCCTGACAGCACTGGTGTCACCATTCCATCCAAAATAGACCATAAATGTGCCTGCCACTTCCATTCATTTCAGGGGGACTGGTGTCCCACCCACAGACCAAATGGCTGCCATCTTATGACACAAGGGTGGGAATATACATTATTAGATCTGGGGGTAATGAGGAGCCTCTTCAGTGCTGTTATATAGAACAGTTTTAACAGTACAACTTTTTATCTGTTTTCCTTGATTGATTTCCTCTTGTAGATTATCCAAATCCTCTGTTTCTGCTGTAGATTACCCGAATCTCCAGTATTTGCTACCCTACTGCTACCATTTCTCAGCTGTAACCTTGGTATTCAGCTACCCTGTTTGCCTGCAACACTTTAATCTCCACCATTGTGCCCACAACAAGCACCTCATCTTCCCACTTCTGTGTTATATGAAGTCCCAGCTTGATATGGTTAAAATAAAATACAGTTTTGAAACAATTTAGATAATGAACTGGACTGCAGATTTACTGGATTGTGCTTGCTTATATGGCTTACGTTTAAAAAGATAAATTACTCTATTGGTTGGTGAATTTTTTTTTCAGGCATTGTAAAAACAATATATAATGCAGAGATACATCCGCATTTAAAGAGGTTTTGTTAACAGATTATGTAAAACTACTTTTAAAAATACTCAGAAATGTAGGACAGATGCTCTATCCTACAGACATGTTCGGTATTCGTTTTCCAGCCACATATTTTTGAGTAGATGTAGGGGCAGGGTAAAAGTGAAAATTATAATAGTGGTGATCCACTTTCTTTATGGCTGAGAGGAGCAGGATACTGTTTCGGTAGGGAGAGAGAAGAATGCAATTGTTAGACAGAGCTTTGTTTCCTTTCTAATTGTACTTTTAAAATGGAAGCAATAAACTGATGTTCATGTGTACAGTAAGAGAAGTTATGGAACATGCAAGTGGAAAGCATTTCTACTGAAATTAAAGCAAGACACAGTTTTTAAAGAGGAGGATTGAGACCAGAGGAAGATGATCCCATCTGGCAGGGCAGGAGGGAGTTGCATGAGGAAGGGAGGCAGGCAGGGGAGGGAGGGAGAGCAGGGGAAGAAGCTGATAGATTCTGCTGTACTACCTGGTGTTCATTGATCATTCCATGCTTTTTTTTTTTAAATCTGAATTATTCTTTGGGGTTTTTCAAGGGAAGATTTTCAAATTACATTACCATAGTCAAAGAAGGGAACGAAAAAAATAGAAAATTAACATGATTCTTTGTTTTTAACTCTGAAAATTTGGGAAATGAGTAGCATCACACAGGAGAAGATGAGAAAGCTGACTGATGATTTGCAAGTGCTGAAGGTTAACACTGCAGTTTTCTTTAAGAGAAAGAAAGAAAGAAAGAAAGAAAGAAAGAAAGAAAGAAAGAAAGAAAGAAAGAAAGAAAGAAAGAACAAGACATATTTTCAAAGCTCAGGATTGCATAGAACCATGTAGAGTTTTAAAAAATTTTGGCAAGGTGCACTGATACACTTAAACTAAGGTGTGCAATAAACCAGGAAATTATTCTTTTCAACTTGTGCTTTTTTTATAATAAGAACGATATTGTTTTGGACTCACAAGACTTGAGATGTAACTTTTTGTTTTATCTTCTTTTTTTTTCTTGTCAGGTGAGTGTAAATGTGAGGACATGTGGTCTGGATGCATAATGGGAGATATGGGGTAAGACATTTCACTAGGGAAAAGTCATGTTCTTCATACAGTGACATGAAGGAAACGTGTGAAAAATTTCCTCTGTGGTGGTTCAGCAGAATATTTTTGATGACTCAATTTTCAGAAAGTAAAGTATTAGGTATATATCATACAGAGACACCTTCAAAGAAATGTGAGAATAAATGAGTTCATGAGAGGGGCATGTGAAGATTTTTGATGAATGCTGATTTAACTTGGAAGGCACAAGGCTTTCCAACAGTCAAGCCAGGTCATTGCAGAGAAGCAGAAGCAAGCATAGCTTATTTTCTCATGCAAGTTTGCTACTGAGTTGTGGAAACAATGACACACCCCAATTCTTGAAATTCCATCGTTGAATTTTTGAGGCATGTCTCATTTTCAGTGTTTTTGTTAGAATCTTTAATCTATATCATTTTTTATCATGCAGTTTGTGTGATATTGTTAGAAAAACTGCCCCCACTGGAGGCTGAGTATGTTCATACCCATGTGTAGTGTCATTGGAGAGATTTTGACATAATGACTGGTGAACCAGCAAATTTTTGCTGCTGGATGAAATTTGATGGTTTCTGAAGTATATTCAGACCCTAACACTTTTTATTACAGGTTTGTCTTTTATCATGCATATAAATTACATTGTAGTCTAGTTTTAGATATGAATTACATTGTAGTCTAGTTTTAGATATAGACAGGGCTCAGTTTTTAACTAATTTCGAATGGATCCACAAATTTTCACAATAGCTTTGTGGTCAGAAAAATTTTGAGCAAAGAAATATGTTCATTCAAACCTCTTTGAAAGTGTAAATGTGTGCCCTATTCACCTTAGCATACCTGAAAATATGCCTGATACGGTTTTTCTGATTTTTAATAAGTTAAAAAGCCAGTCTGAGAGGCATTTTTAATTCTTACAAAAGTTATAAATTCCCATGTTAGGGCCTTTAAATTCTTTATCTGAATTTCAAACTTTTCAAATAATTTGATACATGAAAAAGCCTTGTATTTACCTAGCTTATTGCTAGGTGAAATGCTGGTGAAATCCATAGCCTCTGTAGCATTTAGACCTAATTCAATGAGTGTTACAGATGGAAAAACCCAATTATGTTTTTGGAAGCTATCTGTCCCAGCAGTGCAGGATAGCACTTTGGCTGATATTTCTATATCCAGTGGTGAGCTGATAGTGGAAAGCACTTGAGACTCCAAAATCTCCTTGAAGCATAAGTACTTTAATGACTATGGACCTGAATATTAAGATCACTGCATTTGCCTTGGGAAAAGTTATTTCCCTGTGGAAAGGATCCATGCAAAGATTCTCTGCATTGCATTGTTTTTAGGTGGGTCATTGTGCCTCAGGGGCAGTCTGTGCTCAGTTGAAATTTACTGAGTGGGACACATGACAGAGGGAAGCTGAAATGTTAGGTGGTGTTTGTTAGAAGCATGTTTCAAATGGCATAACTGTATTATATAAAAATTCTGGGGGTCAGGGGAACCATTTCCTCTAAGAGAGAAACAAACTACAAGCTGTCTCCTGCAGTTTGTATGGGAGGAAAGAAATGTGTGTCTGAGATCAGGCCTGTTAGTGGAACAAGTCATGCTTGTGCAAACTACATGCTGTAATCAGACTTGTGCTCTTTGGCATGGAAAAACTTAGTGAAATGTTCTAGACCTCTCACATTCCACGAGCTCTGTGTCATTGTTGAAATTTCCTTGTTATTTACTGGAAGGGTTTTCCTTCCAGATTAGATAGACTTGCAAACAGATAGTCACCCTGATTCTGAATGTTTTCATTCTTTTTCTAAAGTATAGCATTAAATGGCTTCTGTTTCAAAAAAAGAAAATGCAGTGTAAAAAGCACCAGAGAAAGTAATCCTTCTACCTTATTCTGTTAGGTACTATCTTCCAAGCAAGTTCTCTGAGTGTGATATTGAAGAGTATCATGAATTTTTAAACAATGGAGGTGGAGCCTGCCTTTTCAATAAACCAACCAAAGTAAGCATTACATTATTGTTGGATATTATTTCTATTATATTGCTAATTTTGATGAAACCAAGAAAAATGAAAATTATAATGTTGGAAAAAACATCTAGTTTTGATAGTTTTGGTTCTTTCTAAGTTCTAACTATTCTGGTAATACATGGATGTAAGTAGATTATTTTAGTTCATAGTAGTTTAGAAATCGCTTTTAAATAAATTTTTAATGAAATGGTTTATTGTCCGGTAGTGTATCCACAGCCTCTGACCGAGAATCATCCCTCAGAAAATTTGTTCTGAATATTTAAATACAGCACAATTTTGTATTTACAACAGGTCAATGGAGAATTTGCAGCAGTGTTTTGGTATATTCCTGGTCCATTTACTGAAGCATGTGTTAAAATATAAAGCAAGTTTTGATCTTGACTCTTTTCTGTATATAGTTAATGTTAACCTGTACTTAATGGCTGTCTTTCAACAAGCAAAGGAAAGAGGCTAAGGCAGAAAGACAGTCCAATGTGCAAAAAAGACTTATCTAGTAACTGATGTGGTCACAGATGTAAAAGAGAAGAAAGTCAATTCAGGAGTGATGCGTGTTCCTTCTGGTGAACCTGAGAAAAAATGCATCCTCTGGCAACTAAAGAATTTCAATAAAAGTTAAAGAAGGAAGGAGAAAACATCAAATCTGGACAAGCTGAGCCTGCTTATCTCTTAAAGGTCTCTTTTGATGAAAGAGTATATTATTAAAAGTGGAGAGAAAGCACTATAATTCATTAATAAGATGTAAAATTTCTTATTTAGAATGTACCTGAGTTTTTGAAGTTTGCTTTTTTCCATCTCATTAAAGGTAGAGAGAAATGCTGGTAGATTTATTTACTTGCCAAGTGTATTGTTTATATAGTGCAATATGTCTTACTTGGTTTTATTTTAGTGATTGTGTTCATTTACACATCTGTCACTTGGAAAAAACCCCATTTACTCTCCTTTCAATTTAGTTTGGCAGCACTTTAGGGGTTTTTTTGATGGCATGCAGAAATGTGAGTTAGGTGTGGAAGCCAGGGTGATTTAGTCACTTTTATGTGTTGTGGTTTGGGTTGGTTTAAAGGTTTTGTCAATGGATGTCTGTCTAATTAACAAAGCTGTCAAAGATGCGTTTCCTAGCAAGGGTGGTGAGACATTATTTTTTTGTTTTTCAAGCACTATGAGATAAAGGAAAGCTGATGTGACAAGGTGCAGTGTTTGGCAGTGCTCCACTCTTAGATCAGCTGTAATCCCAAAAATTACATCAATGGCTGCTGGAGCAGACTGAACTTATGCTCTTTTCAAATGAATGGATGAATGATATGACTTTGGGGAACGGTTATCAAATTTGCTTGTAATGTTTGGGATTTTTCATCAATTTTGTTTTTAGCTGTCCCTGTGTACTGCAGTAAATTGGCCCAATATTTCAAGGCAGAATGCTCTGTTACTGCCATCTCCTTGTCTCTGTTTTGCAGCACACTGAGCGATATTGAAGAAGTTAAGATGTCTGGAAAAATACATAGGAAACAGCAGTTTTAACAACTCTTTAATAATTCTGAAGGCTTGCGTACATTTTATGTTAAATTCTACATATGCATTGCATGCTGCAGTCCAATTTCCATTTCAATAGGGGATCTAATAATAGCACATCAGCCTGTGCCAGGCTGTGGTTTGTGAAGTACATGGGGTGATGCTCCATCCTGTGGGCTCCTGACAGAAAGGCAGCAGCCAGTGAGAAATGCTCTACACTGTGTATGGTGTACTTGTGCAGATGGCTCAGGAGCAGAGTGATTTTGGAATGGTCCTAGTTTAACTGGAGAACTTGGACAATGTGCAAAATTTTAGTCTGGTGACACACTTAAATGCCTTCTCATTTATGTAATAAAAGCTACTATTATGTTTTCTTATGTCCAAAAGAAAAACATTATTTTCTTTTAGAAGAACTACCTTTAAAAATTTTAGGAAGACAGAAAAAATTAAGCTGGAAAGAACAAAATGTAAGTGTCCCTTAGAAGAGGTTATGGCATACAAATATACAGATTTTGATCTTTTAAGTTACAGTCCAGCGGGAAGGCTGAAAGGAAAGGGAGGAAGCCCCATCAGCAACACCTCTTGTGCACATCTGCCCATGATACATACTTACAGAAACTTAGATACAACTTATATACAACTTGCATACCTATATACAACTCTTAGAAACTTATAGAAAACTGTGGAAAGTTCCCAACTGTGGTAGAGAAAAATTGAAAGAAAAATCCAGCTGCAATGAAAACTGATAAAAAAAACCCTAGCCTCTCTCCTTCCCAAGCATTTCTGAGTCACATAAAAGGACTACTTTATATGGCTATTACTTCTGAACTTACAGTGTAGGCTTTAACCTTTCAGCCCTTGTCACTTGAACTCCAGAACAACAGCAATTGCAACGGCTGTGAAGATAATCAAATTGTCATATCTTTAAATTTTTTTCCTTTATTGTCACACCTTTTATTTTTCATTGTAATTTCTGCCCAAGCTGCATTTACTGTAAAGCTGACACCTATGCACAGAAGAGACCATGTGACTTGGCAGCATTGCTCTATTAATTTTCAGGAGTGTTCATTCTCTGTACCCTTCGCTTGTGACAGTTGTGTCAGTCTGTGTCTCCCTGAGTCGTGGGTAGTGTTTTTCAGTTAATGCACTTGGAGTGCTAGCTTAAAAACCATGTTGCACAGAGCAAATATGACAATGACTCCCTTAAAAAGAGACATGTTCTTTGATTTCTGAATTTCCGTGCAGCTTCTGGATCCTCCAGAATGTGGCAATGGCTTTGTGGAAGATGGAGAGGAATGTGACTGTGGGACAATAGCGGTAAGTGCGATGTACTTTACATTTGCAACTAGACTTTTCCAAGAGTTGGTACTGCACATTGGTGCTGCTAATGATAAGTGCAGGCAGATAAGCAGGGTGAAGGTTGTGTGCCCAATGATTCATAGTAATAGCTGCCTCTGCAGAATCAGACCTTCAAAGACATGAAAGAAAGCATTTTCCTAGACGGAAACGCTGGTCAGTGCTAAGATGTTAGTATTCAATGGTTGAAAATATGAAATTAGAAAAATTATTTTCTATCTTGCACAGGAAGCAGCAGTTTCATGCCCCACAAGCACATGCATTTTTCTGCCTCTAGGTACCTAAAGGAATGAATAAAAATCCATTCAGATAGCGTGCTCAGATGAGAAGTGGTAAGAGCTTGGGGTCCATGTGCTTTTCCCATGTATTCTGTTCTGTGTGTGTGTGCTCCTCAGGAGTGTGCCAGCGAAGGAGGAGAGTGCTGCAATACCTGCACCCTGACCGCAGGCTCCCAGTGCAGCAACGGGCTCTGCTGTCGGAAGTGCCGGGTAAGGGCAGTGACCTTCACTGCAGCAGCCTGCTGGGAATCCATCCAGGTGGCTGCAGGCACTACAGCACATGTGTTTTCTGTTGCAGACCTTGTGATTACTCTTCTGAAAGCTTGCTTTTAAAAGTGGCTGAAATCTGATTTTTCTGAGGCTGTACTCTGTCTTTTAGGCTTGGCTTTTTGGGGCAGGTACTGTCATCAAATGCAGAGGCAAATTGAATCCTTCCAGTTTCAGGCAAGTTTGAATCAGGTTGAAGTTCTATGAGATCTCATTAGACATCCTTACTTGAAGGATAATTAACCATAAAGGTTTTGTTAGATGTCCTTGTTTTTTCACTATGAGAATGGTGAGGCACTGGAAGAAGTTGAGAAGCTGTGGATGCCCCATCCCTGGAAGTGATCAAGGCCAGGTTCAATGGGTCTTTGAGCAAGTAGAAGGTGTTCCTGCCCATGGCAGTGGTGTTGGATCTAGATGATCTTTAAGGTCCCTCCCAACCCCAACCATTCTGTCATTCTGTGAACATGCACATCCTTATCCATGTGCCACTCCCAATGCCATGTGTTGCTCTGGATTTGCCCCATGACACTGAATGGGGAAATCATACCACAGAGTGTCTGAGGGAAGGATATAGTAAAAACCACAAAAGCCAGCAGAATTACGGAGAAGGATTCATCTAAAAGACACCTAACTTCAGTTTCAATTTGGTCTGCCTGTGTCTCCTTATGTTTGGACTGACTGAAATCCCAGTGAGTAAAGGGAATCAAGCCTTATATAAACTGTAAGTTATTCTTCTTAATACATCAGTAAATAGTAAAAGGAGGTTTAACGCGATTGTGGCTGTAAGGGAGCCGTGCTAAATATGACTTCATATAGTTGTTTGTACTCATTTAGTAGTAAAGATTATTAGTATTAATGTAGTTAAAACTGCGGTACAATATGTGATTTTTTTATCTTTGTGCACATTTGAGAGCTTCATTTCCTTAGGAGTATCATTAATAACTGTGGACCACATTCTTGACTTTGTGCTCATCCTAATGTTAAAAAAAGAAAAAGCACAGATTATGGTGGAACAGACCACATTTCCCTAAGCACATTCTTTTTCTTAATGCAATAATAATAAAAAAATCAGAAGATTGCCTGTGTGGGTGAATTTTGCTCAAGAATCCAAGTCACATAGGCACCATATTTAAGACTATCAGAACAAAACAAAGCTTTTGTATACCTATCTTATTTTTTTGCAAGTGAGAGAAGGGTTTATCTACTTACAGAGTGGCAAGGGTGAGTGAATGAACAAAGTAGAATTTTACAGAACATATATCCCTAGGAGCTGTTTATCAGGACAACTCAAAAATACTCAATATATATAATAGTTCCCAAACTTGGGGTTACCTTCCCCAGTAACATCCTGCCTTAAAGCAGGAGTGAAAGAGGGGTTGCAAGCAATACATGGGATTATGCATCCCAGAATCCTGTAGTGTCTCTGACAAGGTTTGTGTCTGTCTGCATTTTTCCAGTGACTGGTAGAAAAAAGGAGCTTAGGGCTGAGAAAGTACCATAGTCTAGTTCTTCCACTGTTTTGTGCCCATTCACAGCAGCTGTGGAGCTAGCAGTTTTCTCCCAAAAGACATATGTGCATGCAGATCCAAAAAAAACCCAAACCTCACAGGCCTGAAAAATGAACTGGGTATTACAGTCTTAAGAAGACTTTGTCTTCTTTTCAAGAAAACTTAAGAGTCTGTAATATGTCCATGACCAGAAACACTAAAAATTGTCTCAAATGAGATGTCTTCCTTCTTTTCCAGGTCTTGAGACTTAGCACATAATTCTTTAGCCAAAATGTCTATATTAGGTCACTGGTACACTTTTCATTGTTAAATATCCAGTCCCTTAGAAATGGTGTCAAACTGTACAGAATTCAGTACATTTATTAATAGTTCCTGTTCTTCAACAACAATGGGGGATTAAAATAACCTAAGTGTTTATACATAGAGCTCTCTGGTGTTCTTCATCCCTAGAGAGAAGATCAGGATTACTCCTTCTGTTCTGTAAAGAAGAGTAAAATAGTCACAAAAAGGCACAGTGACCTGGTAGGATAATGCTGCCAGCCACTGCAGATTTTTTGGACACTCCCAGGGGTCCTCTGTCCCAGGAGAGACTTCTCCTGCTTGGCCCCACAATCCATGCCCTTGGGAGGGGGTGCCTCAGAGAGTGGTACCACTTGCACCAGTAAATAGCTTGAGTGGTGCAGCATACACATCAGGGAAAGGAGAGTCCTCCCACTTCAGTCAGCGTGTGAATATTTCCCATTTTTTAATTTTAGATAAAACTATAAGGAAGCAATGCATTTAAGGCAAGATATAGAGAAACCAAGACACTAATTTTCTGTGGATTTTTTTTCTAGTTTGAACCTAAAGGAGTTTTGTGTCGAGAAGCAGTGAATGATTGTGATATTGCAGAGAACTGCACAGGAAATTCCAGCCAGGTGATTTTTGTGTCTTCTATTTATGAGACAAAAAACCCCACCTGTAATCTCAAAATCACTATGAATGTTTTGTATAGTGTGGTGTATTAAAATGGTGTTAAATTTGTTGATGCTGAAAAAGCCAGAATAATACTGAAATGGTTTTTCATATGACTTTTGTTGCATACTTTGCTTTCATGCTTGTTTGATCTATGATCTATTACCTATTTTTTCTTTCTATAGTGTTCTCCTAATATCCATAAAATGGATGGATATTCATGTGATAACAGACAGGTAATTAGGACTTCAGTTAATTTTACTTTCTTTCTGCTCTTATGGATTGTTTTTTACAGATTTTGTTTTAAGATTTTTGGAAGTCACGTGGGACAGTCCTGCTAACATTCATGAGTTTTGGGTGCTAGTGATATTTTGAATGAAAAGAAGATAGAATCACATATTAGTTGCCTCAATATAAAGCATGTAACTAATCTTTATATTAAAGAAATACATATTTTGGAAAATCAAGTAATTTGAAATATTTTCTGTACTTTTTTCTTTCTTTCTAGGGTATTTGCTTTGGAGGAAGATGTAAAACCAGGGACCGGCAATGTAAATATATCTGGGGTGAAAGTAAGTGAATGTTTCTGTTTCTAAGTTGGTTGTAATACATGTGGCTTGAAAGACTATCTTAGCTAAGAAAAATTATGGAAGAGACATACAGAAAACCATTGAAAACATCTAGAACAGTATGTCTCTCCTTTTCTTCCCCCATCATTTTGTCTTTCCATCCTTCTTTCCACCTCTTTCTCTAGTGTTGGTTAACTCACTGGTGTTTATTCTGAAATCGAAAACTTTAGTTCTCATTAATAACCATCTAGGGAGCCTATACTCATGTTCATTAGTTTATTTCAATGGCTTCTGGTCATTTTGACCAATAAACTCTCATCAGTCTGAACAAAATTTAAAAACAGTCCTGTGGTGCCATCATAGAGCTTTTAACCGAGAAGAGCACTGCGCAGAGTTTCATGGGCCACCTGCAGATCATGGGAAACTGGGAAGCTCTGCTTGCTTTGATAGTGTATCCCCATTTCTCATGACATAGCTTTTCAAAGTCATCATATTAGAAGAGATTTGTTTCTGTTTTCAGAAGTGACGGCTGCTGACAGGTACTGCTATGAGAAGCTGAATATTGAGGGGACTGAGAAAGGAAACTGTGGAAGAGACAAGGACTCTTGGATACAGTGCAATAAACAGTAAGTGGATCCATTTAGAAAGCTACTAGAATGAGGTTCATACCCCTGATCCAATTCTTCAGCTGGCATGAAGAGACTCAAAAATCCTCTCTATGGATCAGACTTCTGGCCTTCTTCTGCAGACCTTTGTGCAAGAAATCCTGGAGGGAGCAGAGTGCCAAGAAGAGATGATCCCCGACAAGAGAGCATCATCTGAGCTTGGGAGAGCTTGGACCAAAAGTGGTCCTAGTAATCAGTGAGAGTTAGCAGTGCAGAGGAGAGCCTTTGATTTCACATATTGGTGTGGTGTTCACTTTTTATGCTGTGCCATTGCATTGCTAAGTTGTATTCACTTTTCATGATATTATAACTTTCCGAGTATATTCTTGCAAGTCGCTGCCTAAAGCAATTTTTCACACTTTGCATATATGCAGTTGATTATGTCTGCCAATATCTGAGCCTTTCACCAGCCCTTATCAAACTGCGTTTTCAGATTTCTCCATTCTGTCCATGACATTTGATTTCTAGTTCTGCCTACAGGTGAACCAATGTTCTTTCCCACTTTTTTAATGCAGATTTGGTAACCTGACTACTGCTGCATTACAAATTCATAAGTAAAAAAAATTCAGTAATATGGGAGATGTCAGACCCTACTATTCTGTCAGTGCAAGAGTCTCCACACATGAATACTGAGGTCTCTTCAGCAGTTGAATTAAACTTAGTGTCTATAGTTCCCTTACATGCGTGTCCTATGAGAGTGTATTAGGAACAGTATCTACTGTTGCTCCTCTATGGCCACTTACTGTATCTTAATAGATCATTAAATCAATTTGATGTTGTTTGTTCTTGATAGCTCCCTGCTTGTTATTGCTCATGGAATTTTTGATAATGTATTATAAAAACAGAGTTTTCCCAATCTAACTTCCAAGGAGAAGAATTTTCTCAGGAAACAGCATCATTTATGGGAGTTATTGTCAGTGGGGGGAATAACAAATAGATTACCAAGCAAGTGGTCGTATTTTTGATTGTCCATTTAAATTGAATTTCATTTTTTATGAGTATGTGTTTGTTCTTTCAATGCAGGGATGTGCTTTGTGGATACCTTCTGTGCTCCAATATATCCAGCGTGCCCAGACTTGGAGAACTTGATGGTGAAATCACAACATCAATCTTGCACTATGGAAAAGTCTACAATTGCAGGTAACTGGAAATCCTTAAAACAGAACAATCAATATCCATCTTGCATAGAAAAGCAGCTTTCTCATTCCTAAGTGGAGAAAAACTGTTTCCATTAACTTTTTTCCCTATAAACACATAACCATTATTTCAGTTCAACCTTGTTAAGCTTCAGAAAATTAGCTGCCTGTGGTGCATTTTCATTGTCTCCTCAGTAGGTAATTCTGCCTGTAGAGACATAATGCTCTTCTCAGGCCCTGAGATTTTACATTCTTTAATATTTGCAAAGTACTTTGTGTACCCAAAATACTTAGACGTATGCCTGCCCTGCCAAAGTTAACTGGCAGCCTAATTCATTGCTATATTGTAGCTGAATTCTAATTATAGATGTGGTATGTTTTCATAGCTTCACACAACTGTAAGACGAAGTGATGTCCTAACCAAGTAAACTGAGTTTTATCTAACTCTAGGGGCTTCACAGGAAAAATGGTCCTTGTTTTCATGATTGCGTTTGTTTGATGTAGATACACTGTTTGGGTTTGTCACATATTAGGCCCAGTGAGATCCCTAAGCCAATGCTTATTCCTACCCGGTCCTGGGCATTGTGTAGCACAGAAATACAGGGCCCCGTTTCTCAAGCAGTCCTGTCTGACCACAGCACAAATCTCCAAGGTTCTCTTGGTTGCCTTGCAGCGGTGGCCACGTGAGGCTGGATGAGGACACGGACCTGGGTTACGTGGAGAACGGAACGCCGTGCGGGCCTGACATGGTGTGCCTGGACCATCGCTGCCTGCCCGCTGAGGCCTTCAACTTCAGCACCTGCCCCGGCACCGCCGACAGCCAGATCTGCTCAGGACACGGCGTATGTTCTTACACTCTGCACCTCTGTGCCAACTCTGCTGAGTACCTGGCCTCCTGCAGTCTGCTAGCTGGACCTTTAGGAAGCCAGCAGAGTGACTGTAAAAGTCATAAAACTGGAGGTGTTTGAAAAGGAAGAGGGAAGGGAGGCACATAAGTGCATAATGCATTCCAGTCAAGGCATCTTAATCAATGAGTCATAGTTAGTATGTGTGGGTACTCATTTAAGAGAGACAGCCTGAAAAAATATTCCAGGCCAGAGCTTCTGAGCTCTGTTCCCAGCCTGATAAGCTGGTCCAGCTGAAGGCTAGGAAGAATTTCTCCCAGGGTGATAACCTGGTCAAAATAGAGAGGAATTAATAACAAGATAGAACACCTGTTGTGTGTGTGACCAGGCCCTGGGAATGAGGTGTCTTCTCTCTGAACCAATCATCTTTTTCTGCTCTTGGAGTTGCGAGTCATGTTATAAAAACCAGTGTGTTTCTAAATAAACTTGTCTGTCTCTCCTTCCTATCCTGAGAGATGACCATGTAGCTGTGCATCTTATTTGTCCGCATCTAAAGGGTTAACACCCCTTTCCACGGCTACGAGTATGTATTAGTTTTGCGGAAGTTTTATCAATCAATGTTTTTGTTATCACTTTTGCTAACTTGATTGATATTTCCTCAGGCAATGTGCTGGAGAAAATA
Source organism: Rhabdornis inornatus (assembly GCA_013397075.1). NCBI lineage: Eukaryota > Metazoa > Chordata > Aves > Passeriformes > Rhabdornithidae > Rhabdornis > Rhabdornis inornatus. The sequence continues at coordinate 2,809,778 of VWZS01006228.1, read as the reverse complement.
CAAAGGTTTTATGAACTGAGAAACTTGAGTCTCTGTTCTTTCAGAGACCTGTTCTTCTAAATTCCCTCTTTATTACATAAATAGCCAAGAAGATTCATAAAAATTGAAGTAGTTGATGATGTTGGATTTTGTGAGCTGAGAGTCCCTTTACTCTGGAAAAGAGGGCAGTGAGCTGGCTCTTGGCTGTTTTCTCTGCTCAGTGTGTAGTCTGTGGTTTCGCTGTGGCCCTGGCAAGTCCCCTTGTCCTTCATACAGTTTGACATGATGTGAAGGGCTCTATGACAGACCTGAGATCAAAGAAGTTGTTCTCTCATAATATCTTCTGTCTTTTACACTGCATTAAAACCTCCTTATTTATCTGAAATACTGCACTTTACCATATTTAGAAAAAGAAATCATGAAGGTCAGTCTCCCAAAGCAATTATAAATGGTTATTTTAAATATAGATTACATTAAAGTATATATTGAATAAGCATTACATTTATTTCTATAAAATATAATAGCACATTTAATGCATTTATATCTAACATAAAAATTAAAGATTACTATATATTAAAAATTATTTTGTGAAATTTTGTGAGCAGTAAAATCATGGGTTTATCACTGTACCTATATTTAAGGTATTAATTACGGGAATAGATTAATAATCTGATTTTTTTCTGAGCTACACTTTTGACTGCAGGTTTGTAGCAATGAAATAAAGTGTGTCTGTGACCGATTCTGGGGAGGAGATGACTGCAGTTCTCGCATCAAAGACGATCTATTTTTTGATAAAGATGCCATCAATAAAGGTATGTTGTTATAATTTTTACCAACAACTGAAAATGCTTGGATTTGAGGAAAGTTCATTAAACAAAACTAGGTCTCCTACTCTTTGAGTTAGCACACAATATGCTGCAGCATCAGGAGCCTTGTTCCCCTCTCTTCCTCCCACAGCAGAAGCACTCAGTGTCTGTAAATGAAGCCTCAGCATCTTTGGGAACTGGTATCAGTGGGTCCAGTTCTACCATGCTTGTCCCAATCATCTGAGTGGCCTTATTAGGCATATTGATAGATTAGGACAAGCAAAAGGTTACTGGGACATTCCACATCTAGATGGAAAGGTAATGCTTGACTTCTACATTTTTTGAGTGGAAGTTTTTATTAAGCTTTAGTCTTGCTTACAAAAGAAAGACATATTGTGGAAAAATGAGCTTGTAAATGTTGGTCATTAGAATTCCTTGTGGGGGAGCATCTTCCAGAATCCTTCATTTGATAATTTATTCAGCTGTGGAAGGGATCTGAGCAAAACCAAACAAGTTGTCCGTTTTATTCCATGGTATGCATGTATTTGTTAGAGCAGGTTGTAAGGATATAATCTACAGCAGCTTAATATTGATAAAATGATCTGGTTTGGCATACCTGGCACAGGTTTCCCATATAACAAGCATTCAGTTAATGGAAACAGACACAGCGGACAAGGCTTGATTTACAAGTGATCTTTTTATGTCCATGCTATGCTTCAGGAGTGCATCATGGGTTGCAATTAATCAGCCTAGTGAAAATTGTTCAAGCTGGTTTTTGAAAGATGGTGCACTTACTGGTTTTGTGTATTTTTCTCCTAAAATCATGTGTATTTTTCATCTTTCTTGTGTTTCTAGGTGTGGTTAGCACAAATATAATAATAGGGGCTATTGCTGGTACCATTTTAGTGTTGGCTCTGGTTTTAGGAATAACTGGTTGGGGTTACAAGTAAGTACATTTTGTTCTTCTTTATAGAGTTTAAAAATATGTGTATTTAATCTAATAGCTGATTATGTTATGAAAAGAACAATTCAAAGACTCTAAGAAGTCCAAATTCAACAATATTTTTACAGTAACATTTTTATCGTATTAACATTTCTAAAGCAATTATTATATTTGTATGTGGTTTTAGAGAGTTGATCCAAATTTGAAATTTATTTCTTATTTAGTAATTTCTTTTTTTTTTTTTAGATTATCAGATTATGATTTTACTGTATGTGACAAAAGGAATACAAGAATATGATCTGATTATTTTATAAATGTTTCCTCATGATGAAGTAAATATAGCAAGATTAGCTCTCAGTCAGTCAGCAAAGCATTTAACCATAGGCTTCCTTAAATAGATGATTATATTTAGTCAGCTTAACCTGAAATTAATTTTTTGGTAGGAAAGATTTGCAATTTGCAAATAAGGCTCAAGTTCTCTCCTGGTGTAGAGCTGTCAGCGCTCACTGAGAGGCGAAATGGATTATATTATCCTGATTTGTCTTTTTCAGTTTTAATTATTTTGTGAATTTCTTATAAAAACAGAGGGATGTATATTTTTGCTTCTAGTCAAAAAAGATTCAAGGTACTGACGTTATCACCTGTGTTTTGATGAGACTGTCTCTTGAAGTTGTTTGTCCCTAGGTCATTGTGCTTGGAGGGCAGGGCAGGCTCAGCTGCAGGCAGTGTGCAGCCCCAGTGCATTGGCATAACCAAGTGGCACAGCCCCTGCTGGTTTGCCAGACTAAGGCAGGCAAAGGGCAGCTCAGAAGTATGTAAGGAAAAAGCATTTGGAATAAAAATCATGAAGATGAGGATAGTAGAAAAGTAGGTTACACTGTCTTGGTGTATCACCCTCAGCTTCTGGCAGTATCTGAAAATCTGGATTTTTATTTTGAGTAAAACTCTAGAAGTTAAGGGCTCATTTTGAGATCATGTCTAGCCAGTGGGATTAATTTTTGGAGGTTCAGGTTGAGTGCACCTCTCACTAGCAGCTTCACAGTAAACAGGTTTAAACCCATCATGAGCTGCACCTTACATTCAGCGCTGACTAGCCATCAACACAATTACATTTTTCTTATTTATTCTGATGTAGTATATTTGTAAATTTGCTTATTTCAGAAATTATTTTGTAGAAATATTTTGAGCAAAAATTTCATTCTGTATACAGTGATTTTCTTTTTACATTTTTTTGGTCTTACTGACCATGTGTACTAAAAACTCATTCTTCTTCCTTTCTCTCCTGTTTATATGGAAAGAAACTACAGAAGACAGAGGTATGTGATAAAAGTAGTGGAATGTATCTTAGAAGTCTCTGAAAATAGCTTTTCTTCTCTTTCACTCATTTACATGCTATAAAGAAACTATTGAGATAGGTTATCATATTTTAAATAATATATGAAATCAGTATTCTGTAATGCATTGCTTGAAATACTGATTTCACTGGAGTCAGTAGCAAAAATAATGTTTTTTATACTTCTGCAATAGACTGTTTTATTTAGGAAAACAGGAGAATATTTCCAATAAGAAAGACTGAAAATCTACTATTAGAGATGAAAGCGTTCTTGGGAGGCTGAGAATTGAATAATTAATATTAACATGATGTTCAGGAGCCTTTTGAGAAAAATTAATTCCTGGAGCTTCTTTGCTGTTAAAAATACAATGCAATTAAATTGCTGTGTGGACAAAGAGCCCATTCTTTCCTGTCACCCTGTTCAACTGATTCATAGCTAAGGTACAGTACTGTCTTCAGCACAGGGCTGAGCTTTCACCATTTCAAGCTTGAGGCCAAAAATAAACCGTTTAGCTAGTGACTTATGTTTGGCTCCTGGAAGACCACCTCCCTTTGATCAGGCATCTGCCTGGCAGATGGATTTTGTGGGAAGGAGTTGGCTCCTTCCTCTTCCAGTCCCCAACAGATAAGAGGATTTCTCAAATTCCCCTGTTTTCTGCCTGTATCGTTGCCTTATGGTCCAAGCTGCTGCTTTGTTTGTTGCTGCTACCCATTGTGCTTGTTCTCCATTTCCCTTTGTGTAGTGCTTTCTATGCCAGGCTCAAAATATCTTCAAAAAGTGGAAAAGCACTGTCAAGTGCTGGTTGTGTGCTACAGGGTCAGATGGGGCACAGGTACAGTAACAGGAAAAAGGCAACGCTATTGAACTCAAGCCTTACGCAGAGGCTGGTGGGTAGGGAATGCCACCAGCCATGCACAAGGAAGGCAGAATTTAAGGGCTTGGTGCTGTTTAGTGGAAACTGATGTATCTATAAATGGAGACTAATATGGCCATCAAGTCATTCTACTGTGGATGTTTCAGTATTAGCTGAGGACAGAGCAGACAAAACCTCGAAACAGAGACAGGGTCTGCCCCATGTATGTTTGCATTGGAATATTAGGGAATGTAACTTCTTCAGATTTCTTCATCTCCAGAAATTGCTTTATGGGCAGAGATCTGTGGGTATGCAGCTAGTCTGCAGCTGTGTCTGAGAGCACAGGCAGAGTGGAAACCAGTATAGGCTGAGGCTTCAGAAGGCAATGGAGGACTCCATCATTTTAAAGATGAGGAAGATACTTAATGACTAAATCTCCTTCGTGCATAAAATGAAGTTCTCTAGGCTGACTTCTAAATAGAATAATTTTGGATAAGTACAAGGAGTGCTCCATAAATGGAAAAACATACCCACGAGATTGTCCAGACTGTCCCTTTTTTTCTGAAAAAAAAACCAAAAAAACCCCAAAAAACAAAACAAAAAAAAAACCCAAACAAAAAAACAAAAAAAAAAAAAAACAAACCCAAAACAAAACCAAAAGATGATTCCTTCAATAACAGTGAAAAGAAGCCAATTTAATATTTTTGAGCATGACATAACGATGATACTTTGTACTAATAAGCAAGTAAAACAAATAAATTGAAAGTGGTAAGTAGAGCCAATTAGCAAGGATTCTGCCAGCTGGGATAGTGGGGCTTTAAAGGGCACAGCTACATGGGAGAAGTTATTTCTGATGGAGTAGCAAGAGAGCAGTTTGCTAGAGGAGCCCTGGGGAGCAGAGCTGCCCACACTGAGCCAACTCTGAACACACCCGTGTGCCAGCTGAGGAATGGGACAAGAACTGAAACTCTAGAGGTGTTAGAAGATGGAGTGTGGAAGTACTGCATTGCACTAATGATTTATGTGCCATGTAGTTGTATACTTTACATACTCCAGAAGCATTAGAAATCCAGATATGGAATGGAGACTCCCCAGTTTAGGTCTGTAGCTGGACACAATCTGAATGTGAATCAACCTGATAAATGTGCGTCTTAATAGGGGCAGACTGTAGCAAAACTGTAAGTTGAAAAGCAAAAGCGTAAGGTTGAATAAGTACTGATGCTGATATTATGAAATAGTCAATGTCAAAGTAAGTATTTGTACTTGGGAGGATTTTTAAACCTGGTGGAACTATAACTGGAATATTTGCATGGCAGGTATTCTCTGCTGGCAAAGAATTCACCATCTGCAAAAACTTTGCATAGCTTGATTAGAACTTTCTAATGCACAGATAGTTTTATGCACCATAACTGAACTTCTAGTTCTGGAAAAGGATAAACTAATGTAATAGTTTTGTGTGTCTTAGCAGATTGAGTCTACTACTGTGGTAATCAGGAGTAGCTGAGAATCTCTGACACTGGTGGTAGTTCTCTTACACAAGAAATCAGTTAAAAAATTTGAGGGTTTTATCCTCCTGAGTTTTGAACAACTCAACATGTTGCTACTCTTGAATTCAATCATGAACACAAAAGTTAAATGGGAAGCATCTACCTCAGAAGGAAAAAAGCATTGACTTTTCCTGAGCTCCTCTTTGATGCAGGCATGTATTCATCTTAGGCTCAGTGCTGGTGCTGCACCTGAGGGTGCTTTTTGCAACCAGCTTGATGAGCTATTTGAAATGTCTGGACTGGTTATCCAGTGTCTCAAGAATCACTAACAGTTCACTTTGAAAATTGTGATCAGAGTTAACTAGTGAAATGTTTCAAAACCACATAATCTACTTTGCTGCACATAACAGAAGCGTGTGGGAGTTTTCTCTCAGATGGTTGAATTATTTATTAATAGTCTTATTGTGTGTGGTTAACAGCTTTTCTCAAGGATTGCTATCCTTACCTCTTTCTTTTAAACTAATGTTCATGCATGTTTGTGTGTGTTCTGGTTCCTGTCGTGTTTTCTGACTCTACAATATTTATTACGCTTCAGACAAATACCCCAGGGAGATTATGTAAAAAAGCCGGGAGAGGCCGACTCTTTTTATAGCGACATGCCTCCTGGAGTCAGCACAAACTCTGCATCTAGTTCTAAGAAGAGGTCTGCTTTTCTGTCGCATTTTCAGATTTCTACCTGTTCCATCACCCATTATTCCATTAGTCAGAACATTTCATTGTTTTGCAGCAGGTTTGACTCTTTCTTCTTTCTTTGTGGAATGTTTGAAATAGCATCCTTTTTGCTTTGATTACTGATTTTTCTCCTATGCCCTACTTGCAAATTAGTATGGTTAGGCCAGAATGAAAAAAATTTTGCATTGTAAACCAATTTTTGTTTAATAAAATTTTCATAATATCCCTGCTTGAGAATTGATTTCAAGTAGCTGCAATAATAATTGCCGGCTGAAAAAAAATTAAATAAAATGCCAACAACTTTTTAAATCATGGTCATGTAATCAAAGAAAAGGAACATTGTCTTGCTTCAATAATAGTTATAAACATAAAATGTTAAATATGAATGTTATTTATATATCCTTATTTGTCAGTGTCATTAATCCAGTGTGTTGACTTAGATTTCTGCTGTCTCCTATTAAAGAGGATAGTGATTGCATTTTATTCTACTTCCTAGAGTAGCATACGAAATGGTCACCGAGTGTTATCTTAGAAAATAATTCTACAAAGACTTTCTGTCGTTTTCTGTTTGCTGTCATTAGATTATAGAGAATTAGATTTTGCCCTTGATCAGATTTCACAAATTCCATTATTGTTCCAAATAATGTTGCCTAAAAAATCCAACATTTTAAAAGGGAAGATTAATTTAAAAGCATTGAGAGCCATTTGTAATTGTTAAGATCATGATGCTCACTGTTCCTCTGCAGTTAAAGATTCTTTATATGAAAATCTCCAGCTAGCACTCTAAAACAATTTATGAGAAGCACTGTGTCCTAGAGGAACTGACAGTCATGAACTGCTTCACAGGAAAACTGCAATTCTCAAATCTTGTCTCACTAAGCAGCCTGCAACTGTGCAGTTGGTGAAGTCATTTTCTGTGCTATTATTTCAATGAAAGTAAAGAGAAATGTATGGAAGGGACACATATGTAGTGACCTTTGCTATTTTGGTATAGCAGCTTCATCTTATATACAACTTCATTCAGTGAATTCTAGTGATTATGTTATTTGGAAAACTCCAGTAGTGATTACTTAATTATCTCTAATTTTTAAATTCTGCTTTTTAGATGTGTGGGTTGGTTTTTTTTTCTGGAAGCAATCATTAATCTTAAATTATGCACTGTTTGTGTTGGAGAATCTTTTTAAATTTGGTTAAAATTTTGAAACAATGTCTTGGGAAAGCAAGTTTTCATAGCTTTGTCTATCAGGTTTAAACACCAGTTTTAAAAAGTTATTTTTAAAAGACTGTAATTTAATGTGTTTCTTCTTTCATGCAGTATCTGTGTTTCTTTTCATATTTCATTTATTTCATATGTCTCTCTACTATTTGTTCCAAAAACCTGATGGTTTCTAAGGTCTGTCTGTACTAGAGAGTTTTGTTGTTCCCACCACCAGTTCAGGTATGTTGTGCCACTGTCAAGTCTGGAAAAGTAAGTCTGACAAATATTCCATTAACATTGTGATACAGCTGACATAGTCGTTCCATTTGAATTCCCAGAGTGCTACCTCCTACCTTCCAAGCTGGTTTAGATTTGCTCTGTGTGCTGGTATGGATGGGATCTCCTGGGAGATGTTAGAGTGACTGGGCCATCAGCTGCCTGGGCTTCTCCATGCTGGAAAGCACTACGAAGTATTAGTTGGTATGCAGAGGGTGTTCAACGATTAAGACTAACTTTATGATAACTCTTGCCATTACGAAATAGCAAACGCCAAAACTACTACATAGCAAGACATTCCTGTACCTGAAAGGGACCTTGAGGAGGAGGAAATGTTTGAAAATCTGTCAATGGATCTGTTGTTTCTCAGACCTTTCATAATGTGATTCAGTTTGAATTACTGAAACCCTGGGCTTACTTCAGTGTGGCTGTGATTAGCCTGAGCTTCTGGAAACTGAAAAGCATCTCTCAGATGCCTCCAATGAAAGCAGAGACTGGAAAATGAGAATATCCAGACTTAGAAAGTACAAAAATAGTTCCTTTAAGCAAGACTTTGTAATAAGTTAGCCACTTATTATGAATTTTTCAACTTCCTCTTCTCTTTTGGAAATAATTGTAGATCTAATGGCAAACAGCAGAGCAGCAGCTCTAGTTCAACAAGAGGCAGCCTGTTGCAAAACCCCATGTTGGACATCGCCACATACTGCCTCTTAGAGGGAATAGACATCTTTGCCTCTTAGAGGGAATACAAAAGGCAAGAAAAAACAGTCTGTGCCAAGCACCTGGATAAAAAGACTATTTTTGGCTTTGAGTTTAGCATTAGAAGTATATACTGCAGGAATTGGCTGATAAAATGTAAACGTTCAAAATTAGCAAAAATGAGGCAGAGTTACCTCTCCCCTGGCACTACCAGCTCTGGGTGGGAGGATGTTTGTCACAAACTCCTGAGCCCCTGAGACTGGTAGCAGTGGGATGAAGGAAGCTGGCCTGGCTTTCCTGCAGCAGCATAAGGAGGTAGTGGGCAGCCTGCGGGATGTGCTTGACTGTGAGATGAAAAAGCCTTGAAATGAGCACAGTTGTAAGAGCATCTTCCATCTAGGAACTGAGGCAGAGCTGCAAATCCAAAGGAATTCTGGTGTGCGCCGGTGTTTGTGCATTCCACAGCAGACAAGAGAGAAAGCAGTGCCAATGCCTGGCTCTTGAACGTGGGCACATGGAACCACTGCAGGGACAGCTGCAAGGTGTAACTGCAGGGTTTAATCAGAAATCCTGGATGCTCTGCTAGTGCAGACAGACCTTAGGCTATGTTTTGTCACTGGCCTCGGGAATGTGACCAAACTGCTGAGCTAACATTGATGTGAGACAATACCCTTAACAATAACCGCATCTGAGCCCTCCTATTCCAGGTCAAATGGATTATCTCATTCCTGGAGTGAAAGGATCCCAGACACAAAACATATTTCAGACATTTGTGAAAATGGGAGGCCTAGGAGTAATTCTTGGCAAGGTAAGTGTGAACCACTGTGCTGGCCACAGTGGAAACCAGCCTCTGGATCATTGCTGCTGTGCTGAAAGTTTAGCTGATCTTAGGACAGCAGCATGACTCCTTAAAATGGTGCTAATTGTTATTAACTTGGAATTAGGATTTAGCAGCGCCCTACATAAGTGGCTTTTTTGCACAGTGCTTTGTTACAAGGAAATTACATTTAATTTCTCCCTCCAGTGTGAGCTAACATGAAAAAGAGAAAGAAATCTATTTGCTATTGCCAGCTTCCATGATTTTATCAGGCAGTGTTTAGTGTTTTTCTTGAAGTGTAGTGATTTTGTCAAATAACAGCTGAAATAAAGGAATTTTTTGCTCTGCACAGTTGCAGCAAAAAGTAGAGAAAGGTAACCCAAGTGTCTGAGGTAAATCAAGAGGAAGAGACCTGTGAGATTTTAATTGTTAAAGGTAGCAACTCTTTTGCTGTAGATGGAAAAAGAATATAAAGTTTGGCATGGGGCAGGTGAGTTTCAAGTTGTTTTACTGTCTTTGTCCTTTGATTTCTTTCAGGTAATATAGGAGGAAACAGAAAGAAAGTCAGAGGCAAAAGATTTAGGCCACGGTCTAATTCAACTGAGTAAGTCTGAATTTAAAAAAGCAAAGCCAAAAAGTAGAGTTTTCATATTTGTGTTTTGTAGATGGAAATTAAGAGTACTGAAAAGTAGACAGCTGCATTTTTGCTCTGTGGCCCATTCTGATTGCTGACTGATAATCTGGTAAATGGTTTGGCTAATGTATTTCAACCTCTTCTTATGTATTCTTTAAAAATTAACTATTAATTTTCTTTTTTTATGTAGGCTTCCTCACAGTCGTTCCCATAGCAATTCCCAATGATTGTGGCAGCCTGCACCATCACTGCAGGCTTTTGTCTACAGTAAACTGCCATTGCTGAGTGTATCCTGGTTCAATACTGAGTTTCTCATAATCTGACTGTTTCCTACCCTTGTCTTCACCTTGGGTTGGGCCATTACAGAGTTAGAGATTTGTATCTCTGCATACCTTCCTGGAGGTTTTGGGAGAGGTATCTGTCTGCTTTGAGAGTACCTTGAAGTTTGCCATTGTGAGCCTGAAACAGCCAGTCTTGAGTAAGCCCTGTGATAAATGGGCAATTAAAATCTTTACTAAATGACTGACCCCCAGACTTTCCCACTATGGCTTAGAGCTGCTGGCTTGTTGATTTATGGGTTACATTTCCTGAAAGCCCATGTGTGCAGTGCTCCCCATATGGAAAGAACCTTTCTTAGGTGCTGAAGCCTGTTGGTTCAGGCCCCTCTTGTGAATGAATGGTGAGTGGCTGGAAACCTGGGCTTGTCAAAAGAACTGGCCTGTTCTTACAGCACTTACACCCCACATGAATGGCCCCTTTTTTGATCATGATGGCAGTGACAGCGTCCTTCCCCATATCATGACTACTAACTTTGCACCTTGATAGGCAAATGGGCTTGATACCAACCCTATTGGAAGCTAATAATGCTAACTGCTCTCTGGGCCCCATTTTCTTTGGTTTGGGGGATTTTGAATTTGTTCTGAAACTTTTCTTTCACCTACAGTGCACTGTCTTGAGGTGAGTAGGCTCAGAAAGGGTTCATAGAGAAAACCCTATGTTACAAATTACAGGAATAATACTTTGATGCACTTTGCAATTATAACATTGCATGGTCAAAATGGCATCATGGAATCAGAAATTTTAGCCCTTGGAGGAGTTTATCTCAAGAGTCTCTGTGCTCTTTGTGCTGATAAACTGAAATGTTATTTTGCTCGTTTTCTTTCCTCCTTGCATGAGATAGTTTGATAAAATCAAAATTAGTCTGGCCAAACTGCCAAAAATACAAATGAGATTTGCTCAGAGAACTTTGGAGCATTAAATAAGCAGGCAGACAGAGATATTGTGAGTTGGAAATATTTTTCCCTGTATATTTGTTTCTCTTTTAAAGGTACCCCTGAATTTTCACCTAATTCTCTGCTTTCCTTCTTGCTGCTTGTTATGGTGGTCTCTCAACCCAGCAGCAGCCCTGATGCTACAGGGAGGAGGCTTGTGCTTCCCAAGGGCCATGCAGCAACCTTTCAGGGATGAAGCACAGTATGTGTGTTCCTGGGAGAGGCTGCCAGGCAGGAAAATCCTCTTTCTCCTGATCGGGTCAATCCTGGACTGCACAGGCCTGAATGGCTTCTGTGAGTCTCCTTGGCTGTCCTGTCCCCAGCTGGAGAGAGAGTTCCCACTGAATGATCCACATGCTGTGTCAGTTCAGTGGGGAATTGAGAGAGCTGCCAAGGGCTATTAGAGGGCAATTATCTCTCTGGTTAGAGGGACAGCTTGTTTTGCAAGGAGAGAAAACAGGCTGAGAATAATCTGTGACCAGCATTTAGTCATTTAGGAAAAAAAGAAAAGCAGCACCAGCTGCTTTGAGGGTGCTGCAGGATGCATGGAGGATTTTCCCAGACCAGTTTAGCTTTCTACCTTGTCTGGGAAATACAGAATAATACTGAAATGTGTTATGAAGCAGTATTTAGAAAGTCCGCCCATGTGGCCCTTAGGAGTCTAGTGAAACATACTTGTTGAGATGCAAGAAAAAGCATAACAATGTTGGTCTCCTGTAATTAGCAGACTGTAGTAAATCATTATAAAATTGGGTTTATTAATGCCGTAACTTGTGCAGAATTCAATTTTTTTTAAGCAGGAGCACACTATTGTGGTTACCTACAAAGATACTTGTATGCATCAGTCTGCAGTAACTGCACACATTATGCACAGGGGTTTTTTGTATACAGGCAAGCATCAAATAGAATTGTTAATTAATTAATAATTTAAGCAAAATTTCTTAAGGATTAAGCAAGGTTTGAAGTGTGAATCCCTCACGAGCACAACAAAGAGTTGCAAACACTTTGGGCAGCTCCTGAAAAAAGTCCTGCTCACATCCTTGTGTGACCCTTGGATCTAACATACATGCATAAGGCTTATGCTAAGCATAGAGCTCTGAGGAGACTGTTAAAGATATTTTGGGACATTTTTAATTGTTTCTGGATGTTTTATAACAAAATAATTATTCTTTACTAAAGGCAGATGGTTCATTACATGTGGAAGTAATGCCAACAGGCCAAATGCTTTTTCAGAAACATGGCTGATGAAATGGCCTGATAAATAGTTCTCTAATAAAATCAATTAGAATTATCCAGCAATGATGAGAGGTTTCTGAATAAGTTGACAGCTTAATTGGGAGCTTGTGTTAAAACAGGTCCCAGGAACAGATAGCAGTTCAGACCTTTGTTGATTTGCACTGCTTTTCCTATAAGCATTTGTCTTCCTCGTTGTTATAACTGATACGAACATCTTTGGTTTAGACTTTCTATTATATATTGTCTTTTTGCAGCCGGGTAACCCATGCATCTGAGTCTGGGCTTTCTCTCGCCCACCAAATCCCTGCCCAAGGCATAAGCCCAGGGGGTTCCGACCACCCCCAGACAGGGAGTCGGGATCACAGGTCAGTCTCACCTGCCCCTGCATTCTGGGCTGCCATTTTATCCTGTGAAAAGTCCCTTCCCTAGTATCCGATAGTTTCACTGCGGCCAAACACCGTGACTGCTTGGAGGTGCTCCTGCTGATGCAGCGCTAGCTACCCTCCCTCCTCGCCAGCCTGAGGAGTACGAGTACTCTTGAGCCCAGGTCTCTGCCTTGTTGCATGTTGCGCTACGAGCCAAATCGAGCTGTCGGTCTAGCTCTAGGCTTATGCATAAGGACACCTTGTTTCAAAGCAGAATTTCTCACTGAAAGGAAATGTGGATTCTGGCCATTACTAATGAACACGCGGCCAGAAAGATCAGCCTGAGGGCTTTCCAATGGTATCATGTAGTGTTCTGCAGTAACTTGAGTTTAACCTTTTTGTAACATATGGATTCAGGTGGTGAATGATGGTCTGCAATACACTCAGACCCAGGAAACCCTGCAGTGTGGTTGTGCAACAATTGCATGCTTTGATAGCACCTTACACTGTTTTCTAATACAGGAAGCCAGATTGGGAGTGTTTCATGGTTACCAATAGACCCTTTCAAATGGAAAAACATGAGTTTAAAGTATTGCAGCGAGTACAAGAAAACGTACGATTAAAGCTAAAGCAGAAGTTTATTAGTTCCTGGTGACGCTGGCATCAGCCTGTTGCTTCACTTGTGGTTCATCTGTTTTGCTGCACTGCTGCTTTTGACATTTTCTTTCTCTAAGACATCAAGCTGGAAAGCATAAAGCACTCCCGATTCCTGATAAATAAGCGAGCTGAGGAAGCTACTTAGAAGCACTTGTGGCTGAGGGCGAGAACTTTCTGAGAGCTGTGGCTGTGCTTGCGCAGGGTGGGGAGGAGACGTTCCAGAGCAAAAAAGGAGCAAAAGAAGTTGAAAAAGTGCTGTTGCTTTTGTTGTCATTGTTGTTTGAAATATGGAGGGGGTTGAGTGACATGATTTGGCCCAACTTTTATTCATCTGAGCAATTCCTTGCAAGGCCTGTTCCCATGTGTGAGGTCACTGGAGTCACTCCCATAAATAAGGGTGGCAAGAACTGGACAAGGAGTATCAAAAATAACTTAAAGAGGAATTTTCTTTTCCATTTTCCTTGGTTAAAATTTGTTTCCTATTTCATTGTGCTAGTTTCTATTGTATAAAGATGGTGATCACAAATAATCATTTGACTGTTGCCATTCATATGTAACAAGAACAAACTTTAAATTGGTCCAGGCAGACTCCTATTTTCTGCATCGCCCTTTTTTATTAGCGTGACAGAGGGGGAGGAATTTGCTTATCTTGTGATTGGGAAAAATCTGTTACAAAAAAGTTTTCTTCTTCCTTGGTAATTTGTTGTCAGATAATTAAGCATCATCTTTATTTCATAATTTTCATGTAATTAATATGAGTATACAACTCAGACTTTTTTCCCTAAAAAACGTGGTTTTGGTGTTGATATTGCTTCTGTAAAATGTGAGATAAGTCTGCAGCCCACCTCCATTAAAGCCAAACTAAATGAACATTGAAAAATCAGAAGGTGGTTTGCCTGTGAGTGTAAAAATTGTCACTATATTATATACTATATTCTATTGGCAAAAAATTCAAACCTTTTAACAAAATAAGGCTGAAATTCATTCCTGTAAAAAGGGCCAAGTCCAACATTCTGTGCTCCTTTAGCCATTATTTTGCAATTTATCTAGATGGGTGAAAAGTGTGTCTTTGGCAAGCAAACTTCATGATTGAAGGCAAAATGCCCCTTCATCCTTATTTTGAGATCATGAGGGAATTCAAACCATGAGCTTAATGCTGGCCCTCTGCATAGGAGTGAATTTTACCCTTAAGACATTAAATGAATGATGTATTCCAAAGACTTTCCAGATTAATCAAACATATGAGTCTTGTTGTAGGTCAGATTTTCTCATGCAGTTGTACACATTGCCTAGTCCTCACCCAAATCCATACTGATTTATTTGCCATATTCACTTACATTTTGGGGATGAAGACATCCTTGCTAAGCTTGTGCTGTGTGTTCTCAGATTTTCTATTCTTGTTCTTCTGCTTTCTCTGTTCCTTCCATTGCTTTCTGCAGGTATTTAAACCCATGGTTCAAAAGAGAATATAATGTAGCTAAGTGGGTAGAAGATGTGAATAAAAACACAGAAGGACCATACTTTAGGTATTTTGTAAATTAATTCTATAATTCTCATTTTTTAGAGCTGTTCCAGCATATACAAATATCTTGGGACTCCTACCTTGTATAAATTAATACAAGTTACTTAGGTGCAAAGGGCCCCTCTTCTTTTGCTGCATTTTGATGTCTGTTTTTGGCTTCATGTGCAATTTACAATTCTTTTTCTGAATGTTTTAATGAAGCCATTAAAAAGGGTGTGTGTAGTGCATGCGTTCCCACCATCATCTAGAGCTTGTAGTAGCTTTCTCATCATTTTATGCCAAATAGTGTTTTATGGGCATGAGACATATTTATCACTAATAAAGTAGTTTTAACTTAAATAGAATGCTAATTTACTGAAGCAAGTGGTTTCATAACACATTGACTCTACCTCCTGTCTTATATAGTGCATACTAAAATTTACGTGAAAAAAGAATAAAAAGTAGTGGTATTTTACCCTCAGCCTGCAATGAAATAATTTATATATTGTAATTGGAAAACTAAATGTATGAGAATATACTTGGTGCTCTAATTGTCAAACTGCTAATTAATCTGTTACAAGTGAGGTAGGGTTCAACTAAAAATATCACTTGTTTTTGAAAGGGAAAAGTGTGCATTATCTGATACATTCCAAGTTACAGAGAAAAAGCATGAGGCTGGGCCTCTGTTGGACATGAATCAAGAGACTGAGAATGTTGCAGTAGATTCCCAAAAGACACAGTCCCACAGCTGAGACAGATCTCTGCATCAGCTGAAAAGATGACCCAGCATAGGAGAGAATGGAAGACAATTTATGACAAATAACATAAAGCATGAGCAAAATCCATGAAACTGTAAGCTGGCATATCAAAAATGAAGATAGTTACAGAAACAAAAATCAATAAAAATATTAAAAAAAAATAAGCAAAATTTTCAGTTGAAACAGTGAAGGATGGTAAGAACAAGAAAATAGAATCTTTATAATTTTGCTAAACAAATAGACTTAATAATAGTGCAACAGTGCAGAAACATACACTAAATGTGTGAAGTGTGCATTTGTGAAAAAAGTACCATGGGAGTTGTATCACAAGGTACTAATGAAACACTCTTATTCCAGTAGTAACACTACCAGACATTAAATGGCAGGATAAGAATTTAGTCATTTTTGGAACAAAAATGTCCCGAAGTCTTAAAACACGGTAAAATTGTTACTTTTTAAAACCATTTGTGGTTGTTTTCAATACCTCATAAATCACCAACAGAGTAAGCTGCAGAAAAGGTTTCCAGTGAACAAATAGGAAAAATGAGTAAACTTTAGCCTGCCAGCCCTGATCTTGGTCCTGAAAAGGGAGAAGAGGTCCCTGATGCAAGAATCCAAGGTTTACAGGAGGTTGCTGTGATTGTGCCAGTTGGTATCAGACAGGTCTCTTGGTACTTGGACATTCCAGCAGGGAGTATTGTGAGTCTGGTTGTTTCAGTGCTGGGATACAGGGTCCAGTTCTGGTGTCTGCAGTTCAGCAACCACGTTCTAGAACTGGGGAGATTTAAGCCCAGAAAAACCACAGAAAGGACTGCAGAGCCTCAGGCTATCCAGTTTAATGGAGCAGCTGAGCACTACCTGATCATGAAGTCCACATCACTGCATATGGAGCAAAATCTCTCCATGGGTGTGGGAGGTGCTTTAGATTAGCAAACTAAGACTGATTATGCCCAAATGTCACTGGAAGCTGAAGTTAGGCAAACTCACATAAGAAGTGAGGTGTATTTTATTACCAAAACTTTTTCTAAAAATAGCCTCTTGACCTTTATTATTCAGGCAAGGTCAAGAGTTGCCCACCATAACATAACCCCATAACTGTCCTTCAGGGTTTTTGTATCAGAAGCCCTGTGATAGCCATAAACAAAGACATTGACGGAATATGAAGATAGTGCTATTTTAAAATAGGTTACTTTAAATGGTTTAGTTAAACAGGTCTAAAAGTCTGTTTGCATACTCATAATTTGGTTTTCATTTTTTAATATCAGTATATTTTTATTTAGTAACGAGATTAAATTGATGGGAGTGTACCCTGCCCCTGAGGGTATTCAGCTGTTGCACTGAATGAGTCATATTTCTAATTGTATTTGAGATAAACCAAGCATTTTTGGCATGTAGATGAGGATTAAGCTGACCCATGTGAGTTTTAAAGGTTATATATCAGCAGAGATAAACATAAATCAAATTTTATGCACCATAGAAGCTTACTAATCGCTGCCTGCAGCAGTTACCTTTCGAAACCAGAGAGCAACTAGAATAAATTTAGAAATCTGTATTGTCCTAATTGAATGAGGTAATCATGGGGAAGTATTCTGCAGACACATTATGGAAGGCAAAAGATCAGATCTCTTGAGACGAGCTGCTGTGGGTTTACGAGAGGTTGAACTAACAGTTTCTCCACAAAAATCAGATGCAATTTTGCTTAATGATAGCATGGACAGGAAAAGACTGTTCTTAAGAATGGTGTGTCAGAGCATCTTGTGGCTGGGTTTTGAGCCTGGCCTGTGAAGTGATTCACAAACAGAATGAAACAGATCTTACTTGATAAACTAGAAAGTCAGGCTGAAGTCAGACTGTCCAGCTGGTACTATATTTTATGAGTCAGAGTCCCAGGATAAGACATTTACACCAGATATTTAGCTGAGTAATATTCATGCTGCTAATCATCTCTGATTTCTCCTTTCTTTTAAATGTGTCCTGAAAGTAGTATGCTGTTTTGCTTGTTTCCCTGTAGTTTCAGGAATAATATGCTGATGACTGGTGCTGTTTTAGGAAGAGTTGAAATACAATGAGGAAAAATGACAAAAACACTTGCTAGGAATGTTGCAGATTTTCAGAAGGTAGAGATATTAGTCATCACCAAGATTTTCTCCATCTACTTAAAAAACCCTGTATAAATAATTTGTCTCTCTAACACACGATTCCCTACTGATTTTTTTTTCTAGTCTACAGGTCTGATGGATATTTCTATATAATTACTTTTTATTAATGATAGTAATAATAGTAGCTGGTGTCTCTGGCACCAGAAAATCCCAAGTGTGGGATTCCCATCTGTAAAAAAATAAGATGTGTGAAGAAAACTCTCATTTTCCTGCTCAGAGTCTAGTCTAGATTTTAATTTTGTGTGCCAGGCTATAACCACATAACCTCAGCGATAAAATCAGACAGGAAGCCTCTCCCTGAGTTTTAGTATTGCTGTAAGGGATGTTATTTTATGAATGTGCTGCTACCGCTTATTCTTGTTATTACCAATTACAATGTCCACTGCACAGGCTGACCTTGTAAAATATGGTTAAGGATTACTCAGAATTCTCACTGAATCTGAAAGACTTGATGGAGCCATGATGGAATCAGAAAACAAACTGCTAGAAGCCCCAAACATGGCATTTCTGTAGATAATTATAAACAAAAAAGACTAGAAGGCACCTTCTAAGGCATTTGATTTAATTCAAGTATTTACAATAGTTATATTTTATGAGCATTATTTAAATACAAAAGTAGATTACAAACAAAGGGATTTTTTAGATGGAGACCCAGAGCACAGAACCAGAAGGAAAACGGCCGACCCATATCAGAAGGGCATCGAAAAGGGACGTGGAAGGAGGAGACAGTGGTCCGTCATTTCCCTCCTATTTCTAATGTGCTTTTGCGTCCTTGATTTTTTCTCCATTCCTTTTCAGCTGATCATCTCCATTACCTTATTCTGTGAGCATCCAGCTGAGGCCAGAGCCATGACCAGCCCTTGGCAAGCTGCTCTTGCTGAGGCAGCTCTAGACTGTGCTTAAAGTAAAAAACAAACAAACAAGCCTTTTCCCTCCTACAACCAAAGCAAAATATTGTTGTTGGCAGGCAATGAAAAAAATGCATACTGATGCCAGTAGGATAAGGATTTTGTTTCAAGAGTTAGGGAGAAGTGTTCATTGAAGCATGTGAATGCCTGCTTCTGAGGCATAGTTCACTGCTCCAAGTGACAGCTCAAGCCATAACCATTGTCTCTTCTGCAGCCCCTCCATGAGCCTCCTCTCCCTTCTGCTGCTGCTCTTTCTGAGAACATGTGTGCACATCTATGGCTTTCAAAAGGAACTTACTTTAAAATGTTTAGCCACGCCAGTGTTTTTAGAAGATCCTAACTTCCTAATGTAAGATCTAGGCTGATGATGTCATACAAAGACCTGAATTCACAGCAGCAAAGGTCAGATTAGGCTGATGGGATCTATATTTGGGCTTGAAATGCTTTCACCAGGTTGAATGTTAACTGAATTTCATTACACTATTTCAGTCTGCAAAAGAGAATCACTCACAGTTCATTAACAGTGCAGATATGTCAGGGCCACCTGCCTTGAGTTCAGCTAATGACACTCAAAGTTGCAAGATGTTTAGTTATGTGGCCAGGTGACACATTTTGCACTGTTTCTTGTGCAACATTCACTGTTTAGGGACAAGAGACTGAGCAGGCAGGCTTAAGGCTGCAGGGACTGCTTCCAGATGTCTTCCTGCTGCTACAGGGTTTGTTGTGAATCACAGAATGGTCTCCGCACACTCTTAGTTTTAGCTTTCAGGACAGAAAGACACAAAGTGGCCTCTCTATCTTGCTTTCAGGCCAAAAATTAGAATTTTTGCAAGTGAGGTGCATGGCTTCATTTGGGGTTGGCAGTAAAACCTGTGAATCTCTGTCGTGGTGTGTACTAGTTTGTTGTGTAAGTTTCAGCTGGAAGCAGCAATTGGCATGAAAGCTAATGGATTTGATTGCAGGAGAACTGAAACCCTAGTGCAAGCTAAGTGGATCCCACCCCCGGCCAAAACTGCCAAGTTTTCCTACCTTTAACCCCAGCATTACCTGCAAGTGTCCCTGAATGCTGTCTCTCCATCCTGTAAATGAGAAAGAGCCAGACATGACCTTTCTCATTTAAAGTATATGTAAATCTGGGATACACAGCACACACACAATTGCAGGGCACAACCTGAAAGGTGATCAAAACCACCTCAAGCAATGTTGTTTATCACAGAAGATGCACTGTAAGATCTGTGAGCATACTCAGCTGTGTATGTTCACAGTCTCAGGAGTTGGCACTAAAGATGACAAAACCCAGCACACAACTCTATAGCAAAAATAAGTGGTGAGGCCCTATGAGGGGAGGGCGAGGTCATTTCTGTAAGTGTGCAACTGCATTCTCCATGTATTGGCTGTAGTGTTGCAGGTGCAGCTGAGCGGCAAAGCTCTCATCAGTTAGATGAGCAAACTGCAGGTGAGCAGGCAGTGCAAAGGGGGTTTGAGAAGGAGGATATGTAGCCAGCTACACTCGAGGCTTGGTCTTCAAAATCTTTGGAAAAGGCAGCATTGTGTTTGAGTTATGGTGCAAAGCTTCTGGATTAAAAGGCTCAGGTAGACATCCTGGTCAGAGGACCTGCTTTGCAGGGAAAATATTCAAGATGCCCCATCCTTCAGAGGATTATTACTCCTTCCAGGATCACCTGCTCAGATAGATGGACAGGAAGATTGGCTGTGGGTTTTCCTCTCACTGAGGCCTTCTCTTAGAGTATCTAAAATGTGAAGAGCCTGTGGTGTGTTGGAAGTGTCGTGCCTGGTGTGGTGAAAGAGATGGGAGATGCCTTCATTCTGTGCGGCCCCTCTGCTGTGCTACCTTATAAACTGATAGGGCTTGCCAAGTCAGATTCCACTAGCCCAGTTCCTTGTTTCTGATCTCCAAGTGCATTGTTACAGATTTTAAAATGAAAATTTAAAATTCTACTGCAGCAATGGGGTAAAAATTGTGAATAATTGGATCGCTAATATTTCTCTCCTTATTCCCCCCCCCCCCACTTCTCCTTGTATTCTTCATTCTAGATCCACAAATAGTTTATTAGTGATCCATACTAGTCCAAGTGGGGGCAGAGATGAGAGGGCTTGTATGGATAGTGAACCTCAGGGCATTGTTTACAACCTTTCCCTGGATTTTTTTTTTTAATTAACCTGTTATCTTGCATGCACTGTTTGGTGCCCAGATCCATGATGTCGGACATACAAAAACCTTGTTTTATATTGCAGTAACTGTTTCAGGGCTTTTATCCTGAAAACATTGACTGTATGTCCAGTTCATCTTAATGGGCGATCAGTGTGCAGGTACTGAAGATGTATGCTTCCATATTTGGATAATTGTACCAATGTAAATATTTTAAATGCTGTTGAACTTAGAGGCTACCACATGAGGCATTAGAGGATCATGAGCCAGACAGGAGAGCTCTCATCACATAATTCCATTGACACCTTGTTGCTTGTGGCTACCATAAGTCATTGTTTGTATGGGAGGCAAGAGAATGTGCTGTTGTAGGGAGATACAGACACAACCAAAGAATACAATAGTCCAAAATAATAGTAAAATTATTTAAAGGTAAATAAATTTCACTTATTATTATGGAAACTTTCCATCTTCAGGGACACATTAACTCAGAAATACTAGACAGCAGTGCTCAGGGAGGGCTGAGTGATGTGCCTGCAGTATTAAGAGGCCTCCTGTGGTGAATGCCCTTGGTCTGCACAAGAAAACAAGGTGGCCAGGATAGCTCAATTTTTTCTACTTTGAGTCCTTTTCAAAATTTTACTCTGCCCAGATTTAGAGCCTGATAGGAACCTCTCAAGTGGGAAAAGTGCAGAATCTCAAAACAGAAACATAAGAGTTTTTCTTGGGTATAAAATTTCAGTCAATAATGTGCTGTTGCCTTATTGACATGAAAAGAATGCCTTTCATGTGATACAAACATTTACTTGCTCCTGCTTACTCTACTCACCTTGTACAGAAATGCTGATTGCCATTGACTAATCAGTCCATTTTTGTATATTCTCATCAGACTCTTTCTTTGGCTGGAACAATATGCACTGTATGATGCTTGCATGTATAACAATTTGTTATTAGCACTTTGTATATGCCTTTGTTACTTCACAACTAACAGTTTGGCCTCCAAATGCATGCATTTGTGTAAATTAATGTTACAAAAATAATAGATTTATTTGCTATGTTTGTATCAATTTAGGAGACGTGTAAGATATGCATAAAGACACATAACTGCCATTTAGTCACTGGTAGAAGACATTTGTTCAGCTTGTATTTATACAACTACTGGTTCTATTTAGGCTTTATAATGCCATGTTTATCTTTTAATTCTGTATTTATTCAATTGCAGATTTGGTTTTTAATAATTTTATAATGATTAACTACAGTATCATATAAAACAGTTTAAGAAATAATTTTTGTTATACAATTCTAATAAGAAGTGGCAAATATTTTTTTCTTCCAGTGTTCCTGAAATCTCTATATACCTTTATTCATATAACAAAATTATAAGACTACTGATCAAGCAATTTTATCCCCCTGATATTGAGCTAATAATAACCTATATACTTGGCTCTGAACCAAGCTTCAGAGTAATGGCAGTTGCTGTTGCAGTGCTAGAATGCAAAGACATCACATTTATTTTGTGTATTTCAACATCTCAGGACACTGTCTCCTGCAAAGTCTCCGTCTTCATCCACTGGATCTATTGCTTCCAGCAGGAAATACCCTTACCCGATGCCACCACTTCCTGATGAAGAGAAAAAAGTCAACAGGCAAAGTGCCAGGGTATGTGTCACTCTTCTCTTCATCTCACCAGTGACTTGATTTACCGGTAGTTTTCCGAAAGGAAACTGTGGCAGATTAACAACTTTGACAAACAAGGAGAGCTGGAGTGGCATTTCCTTTGCACCCTGAAGTTCTGAACCTGCTGAGCCTCTGGCAGGGATGAAGGCCTCGACAGCTGTGTTTACAGGCAGCTTTTCAGGTTTCTCTTAAAGCTGCCCTGAAGCCCAGATTTCACTGCTTTTCTTATTTCAAGCTGAAAATGTGCCCTGCACAGCCTTTGTGCTGCAGAGCACAGGCAGCCCTGGAGCAAGTGGTGTGTTTGGCTCTCCTTTCTTACCCCTTCTCCCAGCAGCTCTAATTCAGGCTGCGGGGATAGCTGCTTACCAGCTTTATGGAAATGTAGAAAGTTCCTCACATGGAGCATGTGGAGGGCTTGCAGGCCTGGAGGGACTTCACTGCGGTGTGACCTGAGCCCATCCTGGCCCCCCTTGAGTGACCAGGAGCTGCTGGAACGTGTGGTGGATAGTAATGCCCCCCATGGAGAGATTTCCAGCAGCTCCAAAAGGCTTTTGTTTCCTTTATGTAAATTCAGACATAGCAGGTATTTGAATAAGCAAAAAAGTCCTGAAATTTGCTTTAGGAGCTTTACTTGCAATACCCTTGGTTCATGTTGCTGATGAGATTCTCATCACTGTTCTCTGCCTTTTTTTCCCAAGAGAAAAGGAATGGAGGAGGGAACCTGCAAGCTGCTCCCCCAGTGCTGCTTGGGTCAGAAGATTATGTGAGGGGCAGCACAGGGTCTCCCAAGGGAGCTTGGAGATGTGTCTGAGCCCTGGAGCTGCTTTGGCAGCAGCTCAAACCCACAGCAGGAAGTCATGCTGCTCTGAGCAGAGTTAGGCAGATGAAAATGGGAAGTTATCTCTGCACTAATATTAGCATGACTCGAAAGTAAAAGCTGTCTAGTACAACTTTGATGCTACACTGATATTTCTCCTTCAAACAGAAAAGTGGACTCCCAGCTATGGGCATTTACTATGCTGACTGCAGGTTGTGCTGAAATGTTTGAGACTGTCTGCTCACTTGGTGGACAGATACCCACCAGAGGCTGGGAGGAGATTTGGTGACCCAAGTGATGTAGATGCAGTTCCCTAAACAAGCTCCTTGCACTTTTTGGGTGACAGCCTGTTTTATCTTGGTGTACAATGTGTGTTTGTGTTCATTTTCCCCCTTTCCAGCTATGGGAGACATCCATCTAGCTGCACTGTTTTCCTGGGGTCACATCAGGACTGTTTACTTTGGATTTTATAGAAACTCAGCATCACTGAGTCACTGCACATTCATCTGCTCTTCAGACAATTCGAAAGATCAACAGAGATGCCCATGATATCGCAGTGATAACCTCCTCTCATGTGGAAAGGAAAAAAAACAGTCTTTTTTTTTTATTTCTTTCTTTTTTGTTGACTTGCATTTTATGGATTTGATGGACAACCAAAATCATAACATTTGACAGAGAATAATTAGCCCAGATGTGACAAGGCTGTTCCACATGGTGACCTAGAATCCCAACTGCAGTCCATTTGCCAGTCCTGTGTAAGAGAGGTTTTTCTCTGGTTTATTGCAGTCCTGAGTCAGACCAGAGTGGAACTGGGAACGTGCCTCACAGAGAGCCCAGCTGATGTAAACTTGTATGCTGTATGCATGAACCTTGTGTTCTTTACTTTCCACATGTAAGGGAAAAACAACATACTGTAGTAGAGATTAGCATGCAGGAGTAAGAAATATAGGATTTTTTTTTTTGGTGACAGGATTTCAAGCTTTGAAAGGCAACTATTTGACACAACAGCAAACAAACAAAGATTATCTCTTTTTTTTTTACCTTACATGTTTATAATCTCAGTATACAGATTGTATATATGTAAACATTCAATAATGTCAAAAATAGCTGTTATACGTATGTGTATTTTGCCAAATGCCTAAAGAAACAGTCATGACTAACATCATCACACTTCAGATTTTATAATATTATGAGCAGACATCCTTGGAAATACAGAAAGTACAGTACTGTAAAACTGTGTCTCTCAGAAACTGGTGTTTGACCAAAATCTATACAACTTTTTCAGCATCTTACACTGTTTTGACAATCTCAATTGTACATCAGACTACAGAAACCAGTACAGCAGCACTTTGTCTTAAATCATCATAAGAGGAACCAGCCAAAATCCCTTGTTTAGTAAGATAACCACTGTATCCTCTCACAGGTGTAATCAAGGATATTTGGCAGACAACAGTCTTTAAGTCATGTGCAGCCCAAACTTACTGGACATTTGGGAATACTTCTAAATAGTCAATTCAGGATGTGGTGATGTGAAGTCTGTCTGTGAGAGCTGCTGTGTATTTTTGATAGAGCATTTCAAACACTGTTTTAGATGGCAAGGCATAGGCTTATGAGAAGCATAACAATTTCAGTGCACTAGATAATAACAGTGCTGGGCAAGTGGCCAGTTTCATTGCTGTCTTTCAATTTTCATTTGTTACTGGAATCACCTTTACCATGTGCTTGAATGCTATGCTTGCTGCCCCTGAAGCCCTCTTGACAATTTTTTGGGGCATTAAACTGAGCACAAGTGAATTTAGCTTAAAAAGAACGGGGTGGGGGGGGAACAACATTTTACCATGTTAATCTTGTAAGTTGATGGTTATACTTCTAACACCTGAAACTTCTAAAGGCTGTTATAAAGCAAATGCCTTCTGATTGGGAATTTTGCAGTTATTAAGAAACTGGGCCGTATTAAATCAGTTCATAATTCTCTTGTTTTCCAAAAATGACTACATCTTAGCTTCAGGTAGTACCACTGCAGAATAAAACACCAGACTGTGTGGTGCAGTTGAATACCCTACCCAACAGCTGCATGATTAATTAGATATTATTGTAATGGGAACATCTATGGTGTTTCTGAATCTTCTACCTCTTTCATGTATTTCCTTTAGTAAGTGAACCCAACACTTGCAGCCTTTTAATGTATTTTTTTAACTTTTACGTCTCTCAATAAAGTCAGATATATGTAAGATTAAATTAAGAAATGTTTAAAGATGTTGGCAGCTGTAAAATATGTAAGATTTTTAGAAGCACTATATTTTATGATTAGGCTGTATGTTGGATTATGACAAAATATTGGCCTTGGCATTCAAATGATTTTCCTTCACAGTCAACAGGTTCTGGTAAGTATTTGGAAAAAGACAAATATATGTGAGCACAAGTGGGTGCAGACTGACCATCTGGAGGAGGCAGTCACTAGTAACTGCTTTAGGGAAAGATTCGGCATTTTTGTGAAAGGTAAATATATCAATCAGCACTGAAGAATATTTTCTGCAATGATTTACTTTGAGTATAGCTATCTGGATTAAAGATAGTTGACAACATGTAGCTTATGAAATTAGGGTCTGAGCCATAACTTGAAATCAATATGTCATTTGTTGATTTCACTGGACTTTGAGCAGGACCCTCAAGAGGTTCACCCACATTAGGACATTATGATAACCTGATCGTTGCTGTATTACTCTGTTGCCTGGAAGCTGGTTTTCTCTGCCATGTTCATATCTTGTCTTTAGTAACTGGACTGTTCATCATGTGCCTTTTATGGTATTTTTTTGGATATAAACTGGCATGTAGTTTTGAATAATCCCATTAGATTTCTGTGCATATCTCATGTTTACCACTGTTTACTCTTCCCTTTCCATTTTGCCTTACCAAGAAGCAGCAAGATTTGGCAGACAGAACTGGATACAACATACTGGCTCTTTCTGCTATGCTCATAGCTTCTTGTTTTGCAAACAAATGGCCCTCCTTATTGTGTTTTCAATGTAGTACGTACTTCCAGCTTCTTTTGTTTTGGTATAATTCATTTGTAGCATATGATGATACAATTATGTGTGTAGTGTACCTTTGTCACCTTCACATTTGGAGATATGTAGTGACTGGAAGTCTAGTTCTGAGCACTAAGTTTAAGTCAAATAAATGCTGACTTTCACTTTAGTGGTCTAGAGTGAGAGTATCAGAGGACTCATGTTTTTGCAAAATTCTTCTGCAGAGAACTTTGCAACTGGTTGATAACTTGGGAGACTGAGATGGAAGGGCTATGTGAGCCTCCCAGGCCAGTGGAGGTTGGACAGAGGAGTTGTTTGCTTACAAGCTGTCATTTCCTACTTTTAAAATGTAGTGTGTTGGAAAGCTACCAGATTAATGACCTTGAAGATTGCAAATATTTTTATCCACTGTAATTAGTTACTCTGGCAATAGCAATATAAACTGCCGTGTAATACCTCATCCAGACTAAAATAGAGTACTTATCACTAATATAGCTCAGCCATTTTGACTCATTGAGACTCATCCTTTTATTTTGGTTTTATTTTAATAAATGAACTAGTTATTGCCGACTATGCTGCAGATGCCTGTTGAAGTGAGGAAGCTATCAGTTCTCAACCAGAAGTAATTGTTTATATGAGTATAGGACCAGCAGGATGAGATATACTTAAGTTACGTATTTCATTGTGGGAGACGAATCTTGTGTAATTTATAATAAAATTAATATGACTAACTGATGGAGACTGGAAAATGGAGATTGTATCTAAAAATAATGCTGCACAATGATGCCACAGTTTAGTAAAGATTTACCTACTAATTCTGGATTTGTTGACTATGAACATTAGTCATCTCAGGCAGTACACCAGAGATGGTTGTGTCTGATAATTACATATAGTTTTGTTATCTTTAAGGAAGTAGATTCAAGAAGACCGTTAATTTTACACAGTCTATCTTTGCTTAAATTGTGAACTAAGGTCACAACTTGCCAGCCACCTGAAGCGTGACTTGACTTTGAAGATGGCTTCTTTCAAATTATTTAAGAGTTCCTGATTTATGAAATGGTGAACCTGCTGAGCTCATGTGCTCATGAAATAATTTTGATTGTGCTATGAACAAATGGACCTTTGAGGTATAGTCTGAATTAAAATCAGAAAGAAATTGTGTCAATAGTTAGTGTACTGAAATCCTCTTACTCAAATCCCTATTGTTGGTTTGGACTGATTGGTCTTGTCAATACTAATGCGTCAACTCTTTTCAAAACCAAAGCTAAGAATGGCTATGTACACTATTATAGACATACATATACTAAAAATTCTGACCAAATTTGCTGTAACTTCATTACTGAATTGATTAATGGATAGAATGTAATGTCAAAGAAAGATGAGACTCCACAATCCCAAAGAATATGGTCTTCAGTTAGCCCTTAGGACTTGCTCTGTCATCAAACCCCATACCTAGTTGTAAGCAAAGTTATCACACTCCAGTGTAAAACTCAGCCAGCTCCTGTTCTCTTCCATCCCCTTTTCATCCCTACTGAAAAGCATTTTCATGAAACATTCATCTACCAAGAGCCTCTATGAGTTTGCTGACATCAGAAAGCTGCTAAGTTGGTCACCTTTCCACACTATGGAAAGGGTCTTTCCAATGCTGTTAATAATAGTAGGTTTAGATGAGGTATTGGGAAGAAATTCTTTTCTGTGAGGATGGTGAAGCACTGGAATAGGTTGCCCAAAGAAGCTGTGGATGCCCCATCCCTGGAAGTGTTCAAGGCCAGCTTGGATGGGGCTCTGAACCACCTGATCTAGTGGAAAGTCCTGCGCATGGCAGGGGGGCTGGAACGAGATGATCTTTATGGTCCCTTCCAACCCAGACCATTTCATGTTTCCGTGATCTTTTGCTTGCACTATAATCAGGTGATGATGCCTCATGTCTCATGGATTTTCCACTGGTTTTGTTGGGGATGAGTTAATTTTCTTCACAATAGCTGGTATGAGGCTGTGGTTTGGATTTGTGCTGAAAACGGTGTTGATAATGCAGGGAATTTTTTAGTTATTGCTGAGCAGTGCTTGCATGAGCCAAAGCCTTTTCTGCTCCTCACAAGCCCCACCAGCAATTGAACTTGGGGTGCACAAGGAGTTGGGAGGGGACACAGCCAGGACAGCAGACCCAAGGGATATCCTAAACCATATAATGCCATGCTCAGCAACAATCCAGGGGGAAGGTTGGCAGTGAGGAACTGCAGCCCAGGGACTGGCTGAGCACAGGTCTGTTGATGATGAGCAATTGTTTTCATTTGCATCACTTGTCTTTTTTGGGTTTTATTTCTCTGTTAATTCCCTTTTCATTAATTAAAAAAAATATTACTACAATTATTTAATTATTGAACTGTTCTTATGTCAACCCATGAGTTTTCTCACTTTTACCTTTCCAATTCTCTTGCCCCATTCCACTGGGGGTGGAGACTGAGCAAGCAGCTGTTTTGGGGCTTAGTTACTTGTGGTCAAACCAGAACATTACTGGTAAAACCACTTGGTGACTCAGCCATCCTGTGTTTTTCTCACCTTCTAGCATTTTTGAAGCCTAAGCCTCTTTATTCACCAAGTCTGTGAACCTAACAGTTGAGCTGTTTCCTGTTTCTCTTGCTCCAAGTCTGAAGATCATCTGTTTCTTTCTCTAAACTGAGTATCACTGTCATGGGATAACAGTGGAATGTTTGGGCCACTGTTTTCAAACACAATATGATATTATTTGCCTTATTTTTAAAGAGCTTGAGCATTTCAGTCTCCACTGAATACCAAGAACAGATGAACTGACGACCCACTATTTGCATGGCTTCCAAATCATATGACATTTATCAGCAATATGGGATTTGACTTTGATCACATTTGATGTGCTCAGTTGGTCAGAGCTCAGTGTTAGTAACTCCAGGGTCAAGGGTTCAATCCCTGTATGGGCCATTCACTTCAGAGCTGGACTTGATTATCCTTGTGGGCCCCTTCTCCAGAATATACTATGATTCCTGAAGACAAATTTGAATAAACTGCAAAAATATGTGCAGGTTAATCCCATGGCTGCACAGTGGAGTGAGGTTCATGTGTGCACATACCTATTATCCTTATAAGGCAAGAGCAAATGAAACAGTGAAACTAATTGTGTAAACATAGCTGCAATACAGACAGGACTCTCTTAAGTGTGATTTTGTCAGAAACAGGAAAGAAAGTAATAGTTTTTATCATCTATGCTAAAAATCTCCTCTGA
Organism: Rhabdornis inornatus; assembly: GCA_013397075.1. NCBI lineage: Eukaryota > Metazoa > Chordata > Aves > Passeriformes > Rhabdornithidae > Rhabdornis > Rhabdornis inornatus. The sequence continues at coordinate 2,780,219 of VWZS01006228.1, read as the reverse complement.
CATGAGCATTTTCTCAGTCAGCTGATGAAAACCATTTCTGGTGTCTCAAGTATGGATGCTGATATAAACTGCAGCTTTGGAAACAGCATCTTGAACCTGGCACATTGTATCTTGCCATTCCACAACAGTTTTCTGCAAGTATTTGGAGAAAAACACTACAACAGTCAACATTCATATGTTATCTCAGCCAAGTAAGAAAAATAAGCAGCAAAAATAAGTTCAGAACACAGATATGCTCACACTTGAGACACTGTACCTGGCTTCAAAACTGGCTCACCGAGCCAGGTCTGTCAGTTTTAGCTCTTTAAAATCCAATCTATACCAGTTTCAAAATGACTTCAGCTAAACCAGCTTTAAACTGTTTAAAAACTTCTGCTACTCAAGACAGGCCATAACTTCCATATAGCTCAGAATGAGGAAAATTTGGGAAAATAAGCACAGAGCAGTTAAAACAAAACATGTTCTCTAAGGGAGAAGTAAAGGTATCAACACAATTTTTAATTGCTAGAGCATAAAATGTCAAAGCAACAAGCTTTTATTTTTCTGTTTCTGCATTCCTCTGAATAAAAAAAATAAAGCTTTTGTTTAAAAAAAATCAACATGAGGCCTTAAGACCTTATATATTCTAATTTTAGCATGGAGAGTCTATTTTTACAACCATGTTAGAAATTCTGTATATAGGCCTGACTGACCTTGTAAGTAGAGTGGTGCAAGCAGCTAATCATGCAATATTGTAAGGCTCTGTAGAACAGCAAATGCTGATTTAGTTTGATTATTGGTACAAGAACTCCTGCTCACTGCCTGTGTAGACTCTGCATACTTTACACTTGGAAATACAGTCCAGAACGTACTCAAACTGTGAATATATAACCTGATTTTTCTTTTCTTAAGGATAAAAATATATTACAATAGGTAATGTTTTATATAGAATACAATACTTATTTTTATTGTTGCATAAATGCGAAGTATTTTTTTCAGAATAGCAAAGCATTATAGAATTTTTAATCTGCTGGAGAAAACACTATTTACTGTATGACCAGCTTTCAGCAAAGCTTTTGGGGTGGTATGTACCAACTGGCTCTGCCAGCTTTATTTTGTGCTGATGTTTAACTTGGGCACTGCTGTAAAAAACAAAAAAAGCTACTTTTTCACTCATACTAGCCATTATTGAGAGAGGCGAGGAGAATCGTGTTTCACCACTGTGGCTGGGCTAGTATTGGCAAAAACAATGATTTGCATCATATCATTGTCTTTGCTAGTTAAAATCCTCTAAAAATCATACCTGATGTAATAAAAGCATAAGATTTTGACAAACATCAAAATGAAGCATTGCAGTTTACAACATTCTAGCTTTGAGTGTAATATTTTTGTCATAAACATTACAGGCATTGGGCTGTTGAATGAATCTGGCTTTCATGTAGCTAAACAAAACGTTGCTTTTTATAAAATCAAATCGTTGTAATTTGGGGTTCTAAATTCCTGCTCACTTTTAATAATAACAGCATCACAGTATCTACTTCTACAAGAGTATTTAATACAAATGCCTGTGGTTTTCAATGTTACTAACATATTGTAACATCAGTAAAGTGACTTTCAGTGATAAAGACTGTTGTGTGTATTTTGTTCTTCTAAGTAATTGTATTTAGCACTTTCTGTTTTATAGGTCTCTGTAAAATAAAGATGTTGCATGCATGGGAAAAGAAAAGGCTAACAGTAGAATATAGATGTTATTTTTCAAATTCCAAGGATGAAAATGACTCAGTGAACTTCTCAAATCTTTGTCTTAGGGTTCAAATCTTACTGTTCTCAAAGCAAATCTAAAATTGCTATTCCATAGTTTGCATGTTTGAAGACAGCCTAGGAAAAATACCTATTTGAAACTGTGCCCAGTAGTTGGCTCAAAGGTGGAGAGCAATCACCCCACTTGGTGCCACGTAAGTATCCTTCCCAGTATGCCTTGTGGGAAAGACAAACCATTAATTCTGAGAGTAACTGTTTCTCTAAAGCAGGTAACTTGCATATTCAATCTGTCCACTGAATCTACTCTTAATGGAAAAGCAATTTTCACAAAGGTTTCAGGTGGCTTTTTTTTAGCTATGACAGCAAACTACAGTAACTCCTTAGTATCGGTACATGTTAGCTTAGTTTCTCTCTAAACTTGTCTAAAGTTGATGTATCCCATCCGTCCCCGTGAATACACTGGATTTTTGAAATGCTGATGTAAAACAAAAAGCTATCTTTTCTTGAGGAAGCCAGAATTTTCTCCTGGTCTTGGAACAATTTTTTTTCCAGTTTTCTCTAGTATATGTTTACAAGATCACTGAAGAAAACCCTATTGTTTCACACTTTTCTTGTAGCATTTCACTGCCCAGTAGCTGGCTGGTGCCAAAATACCAATTCAGCCTGGGGAAATAAACTGAGCAAGACTTGAGTTTTGGGTCCTTGGTTCTTGAGTGCTTTGGCCCACTCGATTCAGCTGTCCTCACTGAATTCCTCCCCAGCCTCTTGCCCACACTCAGCCTACTCACTGTGATTGCAGAGTGAGAAACTGAGGAGACCCTGGCGCTGTGCAAGCACTACCCAGCAACAGCTGAAACAGTGCTGTTATTGATGCTGATTAGTGACAAATCTGAACCTTTGGGCTGCTAAAGAAAATTAATTATATCCCAGCAAAGCCACTACAAGACCAGAAACACAACCAAGCAGAAGTAAAGATGTGTGGGTAATGAACATTTTGGTAAAGAGCTCTTACCATTCTTAGCGTAAAATTAAGTGTAAGGATGGACGCTGCACTTGTACAAAATAGTCTACTCAAATCCCTACAGAACAGACTTTTTTTCACATTCTTAATAACCTCATCTGCTGTCAAAGTTTTGAACTGCAGCAGAACTGATGTTGGCTGCTACACTCAGACAAACCTTTGTGGATTTTGGTCATTCCATTAGAAATACTTTCAGTAGTATTCCCTCTGTTTCCCAACTTTATTTGCAACAGGACAATGTACTATCAGAATGTGGATGTATAATGCTGTCTATGCCTTTGAAATTCATTATGAGGGTAGAAAGAGAACTAGCTTCTGAAATGAAACTACAAGCAATATATAAAGGATTCTAAATTTAAACAGTAAGTACAAGTTGCTTTTTTAGGGGAGACCAGCCTGCTTTGAATTTACAGCCCAGAAGCTAAAGACCTGGATTTAATAGACATCTCCACAAAACAGGATATGATACAGTATATGATACACATATGTATAGTTTTGCTTTCACTCCTTAATGCAAAGGTTCCTCCCCAAAATTGCCCTAAACTACTTATTTAAGAAATATACTTAACATTCTTCTGGCATTGTATTCACAAACAGAAAAACAACATATATCACTCCTCTGTGGTAGGCAGAAGTGACCAAAATTAACAAAAGTTTTAACTTATTTAATTGGAAGAAAGTTTGTACTACCTCTGTCCAGTTGTGCTGCTCCCTCTTTTCATACAATGTCCATCCTCTCCTCAGAAAACCCTAAATAAAAGCAACAAGAAAACCCCCACCAAACAAAAATCCCATTTTTTTCCCCTGAAGCGCCTCAGGTAAGTAAGTCTTGCTTGTCTGTATCTGCTTTCATTGGTAACTGCTGCTGTGATCTGAAAGAGTAACCTGGCAAGAATTTTCCAAGTGGGTTTTGGCCCTTGTGTGTTAGTTGGCACACTGAGGTCACCTGCTAGGGGTTAAATCAGAAGAGATAGCAACATTCATTTACATGTAACTGAAGTCTGTCTGTCTGCCTGTGAAAGGACAGTTGATGCACAAACTGACACAGCACACTTTTTAATGTTTAAAAGCGTTTTATGTAGTGACACAAGCAAAGCAAGAACCTTACAGGAACAAAGCCCCCTGTACCAGAGCACAAGGCTAGAAGAGTTCTCTGCTGTGTTTTGTTGCACCCCTGCTTACAAGAAGTTCTAGCAGGTAGTCTGACAGTGCATGGTGTCACAGGCTTCATCTTCAAAAGAGCTGGCAAAGTAAGTAACCAAAACTTACTGATGTTTCAACAGACCAGTGCAAAATGACCATCCCAAAAGCCCTTTCAGTTTGTACATCTGTCTTATGATGTCAAAGACAAGAAAATATGTATCGTCTTAAGTCATACACATTACTGTTTAAGTCATAAAAAGTAAGTTGCACTCCAGAAACTGATTTTAGTGAATCATGGGAAAAAAGTAGACACATGACTGAAAATCTTACCATTTGCGTGACCTGAGCTATACATAGTGAACTACAAGTTTATGAAAATAAAAGCATCTTTAATAATCACAGATTGGAAGTTAAAGACAATAGTACATGAGTAGTTTATATTCATTATCAAGACTAAAAAAAAAGTGTGTAAAGGGATACCTTCATAAAATATGCAATTTCCAACACTGAGATACATAACCATTGAGGACTTGGCAAAGCAAAACACATATTGGAATGTTAAATCATGATCACCCACAGCTTGCTTCCTTTTAATTTAGATGCTCATAAAACTGGAATGTTAAATCATGATCATCCATGTCTTGCTTCCTTTTGATTTAGATGCTCATAACACACTGTATGAACTGAAAAGAGAATAACCACTTATTAGATGTATAGCAGAGAATGAGTTTCTTACTCTTTCTCCTACAATACTCACTGTCACTACACTTTTCTGTAAAGAAATTCAGCCCACGAATAGTAAAGCTTTAAAATACTTACCAAAATAAGGAAATAGTTAATTAAAGCTAAGCATCTCCTTAATGATAACAACAACAATAAATATAAAAACTAGCACACATAGTCCTCCATCCCTTCGCTCAAAAAAAACCCCCAAACCCCAAAACACCCAAATCCAGGATGACTTGAATCTACTGTTCTCTTCTTCCTGCACAGATGTGGCTAGGACATAAGCCCCACAAGCCTGAGCGTGATTGGTGTCTGTTCCCACCAGACCTCCACCAACCCTTTTCCAGGAAAAATGCCTACAAAGCTTTAAAACAAAAAATGAAAAAACAAGAAGTCACAGAAAGTGATGCTAGCAAATGATGTAGCTTCTTGGATCTTCTTGAACCATACTGGATAGAAGTTCAAAAAAAGTACAAATCATTTTATAAAACTCTGTAAAACACATGAAAGCTTTTTGAGACAATACTCAACAAGCCCCAGAACTTCTGGGTTCTCACTGTATGTGTAGGGAAGACAGACACAAACTCAAATCATTACTGACTGTCTTCAGCTTTTGTTTTGTTTTACCCTGGAATTTTAATAGAGTCCTTAAAATTTACTTACAAATTACTAACTTTACTTACATCATCATAGTGGAAGTTCACAAAACCCTGCTGAGTTGTATCCCTTCTTCTAAAGCATTCTGCAAAAATTTTTTAAGAAGACAGAAACTAGGTAAGAAGAATTACAAATAAACTGTTTTTTTAGAGTGTATAGTACTTTTGTAAAATTCCCCAAGTCACATGAAGGAGAACATGATGACGAATACTGCAATTCATTCCAGACTTAATTTCCCATTCTAAATTTCTGTATTTATCATATACAACCCTTTATGCTCTGTTAATAAAGTTTCTCAATTTTGGTAACATAACTCTTCCAGCCTCTGGAGTAAATCCTGCATTGGCATAAAGTCCTTTTTCCCATGGAAATTTAAAAAATCCTGATCTAAAATTGTCTATAGACTGTTGATAGAAACCTCTTTTGTAGTATGCCAAAGCTGAACTTGAGATAAGTGAACAATCAGGTTTTATTAAGCAAAAATACATCATGGGGATGACAGTAAGGAGGCTTTAATCCAGCATACCAGTGAGAGCTCGGAGTTTCACACAGCAGGCAATGTAATCATCAAATGCAATCTTTCCTTGAGTGCTGTAGCGCTTTGTGATCACAGTCACAGCCTGTGGGCTCAGTCTAAATCCTATTTGAAAATAAAAAGTCTTATTTTGAAAAGACAGGTAAGTTAACAGAATCCAACATGTTTTCATTGGCAATATCATGTGTTAATTTCTACAGGATGGTAACTGGGAAATGGTGTAAGTCAGAGTCAGAAGCAAGAACATTTCACAACTTACCCATAGTCATCAAGGCTTTCTCCAGTTCCTGACGATCCACTGTGCCACTTCCATCACTGTCAAAACTTACAAAGTGTTGCTTCCAGCCATTGACCACAGCCCAGAGTTCTTTAAACTCATTAAATCCCAGCGTGCCAGACATATCCCTCTGATTTCAAAGCTAAGAAAAACATTTCTTAACTAAACAAAACCACCAACAAAAAGTGATGAATGAAAAACCAGCCAAACAAAAAAGGCATCTCTCTGTAGCTAAAAACTCTTACTTAAAAGCCAATATTAATATAATTTTACTATTATTAATTTATCTTGTAGAAAACTAACTAAAGCATCCCCCAGCACAGATGGAGGTAATATTACCCAAAACCTAAGGTCAGAGAACCTCAGAGAACCTGCTCTCCCCACTTCTTCCCAGTTAAACCCACTAAAGCTTTTTTCTCTTTGTGAATTCTACTTTTGTTGACACACTTCTCTTTTACCCGCTGCTACATAATTGTAACCAATTAAATACATAACTGAAGTAAAAATAGATGCCAAAGAATAAATTGTTAAAATATCAGTTCTCTTGTGTTCTAAGTGGTTTGTTCAAGATGAGCCAATAGCCCTTCCAGTTTAATTTCTGCTTTTTTCTTTTTAAGCAGCAAAACTTTCGATTTAAGTTTTGGCTAAAAAACCTCCAAAGATCCTAACCTTACACAATATATCTAAGTCTTCCACAGGTCCTACTGCTGAATGCCATATACCATTCCATTAGATACTCAAACCTGATTCATTCATGGAACAGGATTTAGGAGGACTTACATTGTATTCAGGCTGTGTACTACAAATGTTTAAAATTCATTAGGAAGGATGAGAAATTGGAAAGCTGTCATGTTTGAAAAGCACAGTAAGTGACTGGCACTATACTTTACTCTGGGCTGCCAGACTTGATCCTATTCTGGGCCACTAGACCTGACCCTTCATACATTCAATAGCAAAAGAGTTCCCCAGGTTTAGAGGGATACCACTTGCTGTAAAACAATTGGTCACTGAGGGCCTCGTTTATTTATTATTTCTTCATTTGTTAAAATTAGTAAGAATGGAGTTTTGTAGCTTTCCAATTGCAACAATCACAAGACTTAAAGGCGGAATGGAAACTACAAAGCATTTCTCAAATGCTTTGGCACTCCCTCATCTTTGCTTACATAATGCAAATATGTTTACATTTCATACTAAAGGATACATCCAGCATTGAGATCATAAGTCTGCAAGTCTCTAAGTTGAAAGCTGTTAAAATTAGAAAAAGGAAAAATAAATTATGTTAAGAGCATAAGCTTCAGTTTTATCTAAACATAAAATTTCAGATTATAAATTTAAATTATATACTGATTATAAATTACAATGTATAAACTATTATGTAATTGCTTCCTCTGTATACAGCCATACCACATTTCTGATCCAAGTAAGAGCCATTTTTTTAGAAAATCTGACAGCAAACAATTTTGAGGCAATTCAAGTTATATTTAAAATTAACTTGCACTTCTCTTAATCCACAACAGTTTTGGGTTTCAAAGTGGTCATTTACATTCCCCCCCAACAGATGCCACTTGAGCAAGCCAGTTTCACTCACAGAAGCTATAAACTGGAGGTATCCCAGCAGAGGAGTCCTGCCACAGATTTTGATCAATATCAAAGCTCAGCTCAAAGCAAAGCAAAGCATCTTTTTAAGAACTGTCTATCCATTACAAAACAAACCACTTCAACTCCACAGCCCAGCAGAGTGGGGAACTAAGGAGGCCAAGAAGGCAAGTCCTTGGCGCACAGAGCTGAAGACAGAGAATTTACATGTCCAAGGTAGGGAAAGGAAACCCATTTGCCATGCAAAGAAAAAACTGCAGCTCTGCAGAAGGCACAACCACACGCATTTTCTAGTAATGGGAAGAAGAATTAGTGCGCTGTAGGTTTGCTTGCTTATTTAAATCATTAACTTACGTTTATATGCTCCCGCAATCCCTGACTGGGTGAGACATCTCTGTAGCTCATCAGCATCTATTTGTCCATCCTTTCGGTAACAGAAGATGCATCAGCTATTAATACCCTCTCCCAGGCTGCTTATTCCCAGTACCCACTCCCTTTCCAGTGGCATTCAATTAGTAATCCTTCTCAAGACATCCTTATAACTCACAAATATAAAAATTCCTGGGTTTTTTTTAAATATTAAGTTGCTAGAAGAACAAACAAATGTAGAAAGCAAAGAACTTCGAAAGAAAAACAAAACCAACTTAGAAAAGATACCTATCTACATGGCTTGGAAAATGCCTCACTTCCAACAAATCCTGCCCAGGGCCAAACAGAGAAAACAACTGCCAATTCATGGAAAGCAATGAGCTGCCAGAAGTGGAGGTGGAATTCTAAGTTTTATTCCTCACATCCCCAACATGAAGTTTGGTTCACACAGAGTTTAATTTAACCTCATTCAGGAATGGAACATTATGTCTCTAGATATAAAAAATGATGACACTTCTGTAAAGCATTAGAAGATGAAAAGCCAAGTCAGGGGAGGTTGGATATCAGGAAAAGGTTTTTTGCCCAGAGAGCGGCTGAGCACTGGAATGGGCTTCGCAGTGAAGTGATCACAGCACCAAGCCTGACAGAGTTCAAGAAGTATGTGGACAACACACTTGGGCACTTGGTGTGACTCTTGGGGTGTCTTCAGCAGGGCCAGGACTTGGACTCAATGATCTTTGTGGGTCCCTTCCAACTCAGCATATTCTATGATTCTGTTTGCTACATCATTTTCCTAATGTTTTTAAACTCACTTTTGAAAGCTCTTTTTTTCAAGAACAAAGACATGCTACTGAATGATATGGTGGGAAGAGCACAGCCTGGTAACTTTCAGAAAAGAATTATCATTGTTCGTAAGAGAAATAGTAGTTCTATGTTAAATGATATTTGAAAAGGTGTGAAAAAAAAGGCAACGATGTTTTGATTCTATGTAAAGTTAATAGCAGCTAAATCCAAATTTACTTCCTATCTACTCCACCAGTCTAATTATACAGATGCATTTAATACTTTATATTCACAGGGGAGTAAAAAAAGATTTGAAATAGCCATAATATTAAGTAACTAATCTCTTCAAAGGCATTGTATCTTCTGAAATAAAGACAGGAACTGAATACCTTTAATAGAGGAAGATAGAAAAGCATGACTGTAATCAAGATTAACATTACCAAAAAGACGCTTGTCTTTTTTGTTTTTTCTAGCAGAACATAAGCATGTTAAACTAGACAACGCATATGGGCTTTGCAAACAGGCTAAAAAAAATTATTACTTCCTATAAAGAAAGACTCAAATAAAGATTTGAAACAATACTTTTTTCTTTCTTCTGTTAACAAAGGAAACTAATTCATCAATTCAAAGACAAGATCCCTGTTGCAAACTATTTCAAAGAAAGCTGAGAGAAAATATTATCTATCATATAGGCATAAAAACAAGACAGAGAGCAGCAAACCATAACTAAAACATACTAATTCTACAATAAGTACATATGGATAACTGAGATGTGGCTTTTTACAGAGTTGCATGGATGGCCATAAATGCAACTGATAATTTATCTGTTCCATTTCACTGTCTCCTTACAGGGTTTTTACTTCTGCACAGCCACTGGTCCCAGAAACAGACACCTCATATTCCAAGGATAACTTCAAATGCTACCCAGTTCATTTCAGTAAGGAATGATTTCTACAAATATAAAGAACTTCAGAGTATTAACTTAAGTATTCTTAAGTGCTAACTTGATCATATCCACCAACCCACTGATTCCCCAGCTTCCAGCATCCGTGCCTCACTTGAGAAACCTGGGCATGGTCTATGTTTGGCTGAGATCCAGCTCCTGCCACCTCTTCTCCACAGTGCAGTATCCTGTTTGCTGCTACCTCCCTGTCTCTTTAAAATAGGAGCTTATTCATTTTTCCAGCCTCAGTTACTGGCTCCACTGCTGATTCCTGGCACACATCCAAGTGGCACCTGCACGCAGAGGCATCTCAGCTGGCAAAAAAATTGTCAGCACATTCAGCAGAACTCAGCTCTGGGCTCCACCTTCTCAGAAAGGCCTCACTACACGGAGGTCATTCTAGTGAGCTTAACTACGAAAACACACAGTCTAAAAAATTTTCATAAGCAGTTAAAAGGAAGTAAGACATAGACTGCAAAATTCATTATTAATTCAAAAGAGTAACACAGAGAACAAAAATAATCCAAGTTATGGTGGGAATCTGAACATCAGCTAACATTCTGAATGAAAATTTTCATGTTGTGGTTGTATCTACCTGAGGATAACAGATCCAAGGGCAGAGTTTTAGATTTGCACACACCCTACAAGTGGGCAATAAATAACTACAATATGGCAAACAAACAGGGAACTTCAGCTCCATAAACCTAACTTAAGTGCTCCTAAGCTCTGTGATACAGTTCAAACAGCACTTATTTCTAGTAATGTACATGATCGTACACAAACAATCTATGCCATAAAACTACAGGAAAGAAATTAAAAATGCAGTGCAGAATGACAGGGAAGGAAAAAAAAGTTGTGAATGCCTTTCCTCTAAAACGACAATCACTCTGTGTTACCAGTAAACACAGATGCTGGCACAACCCATCACTGCTTTTCCTTTTCTGAGTCTATTAAGATCACGTAATGACGTCTTTCCTTTTAGCATTTCCTGCTCTTAGCCAAGCCATCTCCTCAGCCCACGCCTTCCACTGTTTTCTTTTCTTTCTCCTAAACCTGGCAGCATTCACCAGCCCAGAGCTGAGCCACAATTTAGCTACAAAACTTCATGCATCTATATATTCCCTGTATATACCTATATAGGAAATACAGGCATCCATGCCTATGTTTGTGTATGTATGTATGTATTTACACATACAATATAGAAGCTAACAGCATTATTCAAATTGTATAGCTCCTGTACGTATTCAGCCATAACATAAACCAATACAGCAATATATAACAAATAGGCTAAGTAAAACAATTATGGATTTCTTTCTTTTAAATTAGAAACGTCAGTTTTTCTCACTGCAAATACTATGCATTCCTCCTTCCAAAAGTAGAGAGTATTCCCCAGGAAAAAAAAATCCAAGAAGTAAATAACATTTTATAAGTTTACCTGCCCTCCTACTGCAGCAAAATAACCATACAAAGGATCCTGAGCTTGTCCAGGGAATGCTGCAGGTCCTCCTGGGGCTCCTCCATACTTTAGAAATCAAAAAGAAAACTAATTTTTAGTAAGTGATTCAGTTAAGGATCTGTACTTATCAACTTACGTTTTTATGTACACACGATGCCAAAAAAACCCAAACCAACCAAAAATGAAACTCCTCATGAAAAAATCCCCCAAAGCAACTCTCAATTTCAGTACTGATACACTAATGTATTGTAATGTAAGCAGATCAGTGTAAAACCTTGAACAGGAGCAATCGACTGATCTAGATACAGCCTGGTCTATCTCACCAAGGTTTCGTTTGATTCTACCCCTAGCAGAAAACGGCGTGCTGAAGAAATACCAAGGCACCGTAAATTTTCTTTTCCATTTCAGGAAAGTTGACTAAAACAGATGTCTATGGCAAATACATGGAAGAACATGCATTAAGTGTGAAAATCCTGAAATAAAACTGATTCTTAAATGAAAATCAAGGAATGACACCCTCAGCACCGACTGAGCTGCGGGGGCTGTGCCTCCTCCCTCCCTTCTCCCGCCGGCGCAGCCCGAGCTGGCGCCTGCGGCCCCTCCCGGCGGAACGGCGGCCGGGCAGATCCCGCCTGACCCGGCAGACCGCGCCTGACCCGGCAGACCGCGCCTGACCCGGCTCTCGCCACTCCCCCCGGGCCGNTGCGGTCTGTCCGGGCGGGGTGCGGGGCGGGATGCGGGTCTGTCCGGGCGGCATGTGGGTCTGTCCGGGCGGGATGCGGGTCTGTCCGGGCGGGGTGCGGGGCGGGATGTGGGCGGGGAGCACTGAAGGCGCTGGGGCCAGCGCGGGGAGCGGGCTCAGGTCAACAGCGGCTCCCGGCTGTCAGCCACCCGCGAGACGGAACCTCTCCGCTGAGGAGGAGGAGGAGGAGGAGGCTGCGCCCCGGAGCCAGCGGCTTGCGGGCAGCGGAGGTGGAGCCGGGCCCNGAATGACACCCTCAGCACCGACTGAGCTGCGGGGGCTGTGCCTCCTCCCTCCCTTCTCCCGCCGGCGCAGCCCGAGCTGGCGCCTGCGGCCCCTCCCGGCGGAACGGCGGCCGGGCAGATCCCGCCTGACCCGGCAGACCGCGCCTGACCCGGCAGACCGCGCCTGACCCGGCTCTCGCCGCTCCCCCCGGGCCGCCGGCCACATCCCCCGCGGCCCCAGCCCCGCTCACCCCGCCCTGGTAGAACCCGCCGGGCGCCGGCTGCCCGGGGTACGCCATCTTCGCCTGGCACCGGCTCCGGCGGCCCGGCTGCACCCAGGAGCAACCACTCGGATACGGAGGGAGGGCGGCGACTTCCAGCCGCAGCGCTTCCCGGAGCCCGCGTCCTGGCACGGCCCGGGCGGGGCAAGCGGCGACCTTCCGTCGCTGGGGCAGCGGGCGGTGCCGGGCGGTGCCGTCGGGAGCTGAGGAACCACCCCCTCCGCTCTCCCGCCCTGCGAGTTCCCCCTCCGGCACGGTGGTGCAGGCCCACGGCCCTGCGGCGGCGTTTCCCGAGGCTGACGG